>JBBPJP010000231.1:0-35734 GCA_038088775.1 Boletus barrowsii
AATGCGACCAGCGATGCCGACCATGTCCGAGTCGTGTCGTTATATATCAGTGTTCCGTCACGACCCGAATTCCAGGGAATTGCTCCCAACGCAGGGGACAAAGGCACACGCCAGTACTTTGCACTGGACGGATCTCCGGACCGACACGTTGGTTGCTACGGGAAATTCGCGGACACCGTGGGCACAGAAACTCTATTGTTCAAGCTTTGAATCTGGCAAGTTTACTACTTCCAACTTGTAAACAGTACGACGTGCCTCCGTGTCATGACATGCCTCGTTCTACAGCCGCTGAGTGACTGTCTGTATGTTACTCTCCTCCGTGGCCCAGGTAGGACGGGGTATCCTGAATATATCACCGAGTCGGGCGTAGGATATATCTCCCAAGCGCGCAACAGGCTTCAATTTGGTGGGGTCGACCGTCCCGCGATCAGTTAGCATGTCATTGCGAACATGGATATACTTGACGTGCGCCAGAATAAGAGTACTCGTACATTCCCCAGTGGTGGGATGCACGATATCGATCGCTTGGAAGAGTTCGCATTCCATGCTGAATGCGCTCTCCTTGACCCTGGATGCCTTGACGTGCACCTGTGATTGTATGGTTAGCCAAGCATTTTACATGATGGATGGATGAAACTAGCTTACACTGGGTGCTTTGGTCAGTCCGCTGATGGACCACTCATCAAAGTCCGGGGGGGAGTCTATCGCCGTGACATTCGCGTTCTCTATGAATGGTTCACTGATGACGTTCACCGTGAAACCATTGCTGTTCTTGACGTTGTTTGTTGTGTCTTTGATCCGGGCAGGTCCGTTCATGCAACAAAATGACACGAGGGGCGGCCAGCTGGACACCTGAACACCAGGCGTATTCAGGGTCATACAGCGTGATCGTCAAAGATAGCGACTCACCATGTTAAACCAACTGCATGATTGGGAACACACGACGATCAATATACCATAAAGGATCGAGACAACGAGTCGTATGTACATACCTAAACGGTGCCAAGTTCTCGACGCCACCTTCAGAGATCGTGGAGACAAATCCTATGGGCCTAGGCACGATGCCACTAATCATCAGTTTATACAGCATCCTGTCGTGCGTTCAAATGTTCAAATGACGTTGATCAATGAGATAAACGTGAGGTGCCTTACATTCGATCGTGCTCGGCTGTGTTGATAACTTGCCATCCTTGCTCTTCGCCTTCCAGCCATGCCCGGCCCGTCGGCGTACTGTCAAGCGGTTGACAATACGCCCAAGTCGGGTTAGGTGCTTCGGTGAACTGGGTTTGATTGGTGCGGTCGAAGGGTGGGAGCGACATCTTGGATGGTTACGGTTCTGACCCTCGACGAGCTTTAAGTATGGCTCACACCCTCTGCTGAGTGATCCTACCAACGGTGCTGAGTGATCATGAGCTCTCCAACCGAAGGCTGTGCGAGTGAACACCGAACTCGGCAAGATCCGTTTTGTGTCTGTCGTCTTTCTTTCTTCCGTTTCCTTTGACCTTTCGTGTGTGTGTGTGGGGGCTTCGTTGACAATGTCCATTTAGAAAGATCCTCGCGACTATCTTGTTGGTGATCAGCGTCTGGGGCCCGCGAAACGTATGTCGCACCATCCCGCTTTTTTTTGCGTTCACTACTTGTTCACTACTGACCCTACCCCACACGAACCAGTGGACCTACTTTGGCATGGTCGCGGCGTACACGCGAAACGAAGCCTCGGTGCTCATTCTACGCTTGGCGATGAGTCAGTTTCTGGGAAAACTACGACGAGGACGGGCAACCTACTCAACATGGTGGGAGGACAGCGTATCAGACACTTCGCAGTGGGAAAATGGGTGTGGATTGTATTCATCTCTTCGCGCAGATTTCTTGTATTCTATCCGGTTGATTTTCCATCGTCCGTGAACGAACGTACTCCGCGTCACCCCGCCTGTGTCTGCTCCAACCCCTTGTCCACGACGACAGATCCCCCAGTCGTATTCGCGCCAACAGCTGGACGAGCATCAATGGCGTCACCACACCATCATCCTTGGTTCGTCCCTCCTTTCCGCAGTCAACCCTCGCAGTCGGACGACGCCCCTGAAATGCACCTCACACGGTACTGTATTAGCATCGCTTGCGTCCCCATTTGGCGCTTCAAAGCAGTAGACCCAGATAGAGCGTGATGATCTCTTGGGCGATCGTAGCGACGAGCGACATGGACACGTCCGGCCCGCCAGCGTACTGTCAAGCAGTTGACAATACGCCGGCGTCGAATTGGGTGCTTCGGTGAACTGGGTTCGATTGACGCGGTCGAAAGGTGGGAGTGACATTTTGGATGGTCGCGGTTCTGAGTCAAGTATGGCTCACATCCTCTGCTGAGCGATCCTACCGACAGTGCTGAGTGAAAGTCAGTCACTAACCGAAGGCCTCGACATGGTCTGTTATTCTCGTCGTCCAACCACTCGACACACGACCACTTGGCACTTTCTCGGCGAGCTGTACTGCGGCCCTCAACATTCCCACGGTATTATAGGCTTCCCCCAAACCTATGTAATGCTATATGATGCGCCACTGATCTCAGGCCTTGTAATGAAGTCAGTACTCTTTTCTTACCTTTATCCTCCCTGACTTGAACGTGCGACGATGGGGGACTCGGTCGTAGCAGACAATTCCTCCGTCTGGTTGCCTATCATCACGGCCATTCAACTGGCCAACTGGTGTGATGGTATGTAAAATCAGTGCTTCCTTTCCATGATCGCTAAATGTTCCGTGTATCATTCTCATGTTTTAGCGGCTGCCGCTGCACTCATTTGCTATGACTGGAGTATGTTTCCTGACATCGCGGTGTTATCTTCTGATTACACTGTTATCCTCGCCAGTCCTCATGTTTCCAAGAGAGGTGAGTCCTGCGACGTACGTATGCACAGAGTGATCCTCAGACCAACACAGGTGGAATATATCTGGGTATGTCCTTGGATGATGACTGCATTCATATATTTAGACTAAAGATGGGCGTTTTACCCTTGTACAGCGAAGACAATGGTCGTTCATGTCGACCTTTTACGTTATTGTGGGTTGCTTTCGTTGGTATTCCCTTGCGCTGCGCCAGTATAACATATACTTGCGTACTTAAACTCATGACAGGCACGATATCTAGGGATAGCCCTTGCCTTGTAAGCATAAACCATGTGTTGACCAGGTTGTCATTTGACTCAGTTCGTTCAGGAACTTTTTGGTGTGTAAGTATACTGCCTATCGTAAATGACACGCATGCCTGACGACCAATATATAATAGTCAAGGCCAACATTTCAATGACACCATCAGTAAGCTCCGTTTCTCGCACGGTAGATATGCGATCAATCCTGTTGCTTGTAGACGTAGGTGGACACTCTTAATCAGTACGATGATGACTGAATGCACGCCATAATATTCACAGATGTAGGAACAACTAGGCTAGCACCACCATTTGCGCTGAGATACTCGTCTAGGTATCGCGGTCGACAGGTTCGCCAACTTTGGGACCTTTGTGGACGAAGTCGTCGGGAATAGTCAGTCGTTATGACCAAGACATTTTTACGTTTTAATCCACATATGCAGCGGTGATGGCCATGCGCGTGTATGCCATGTATCTTGGGTCAAAAATCGTCCTGGCCATCCTGGTCGTGATGATATTAACAAGGATCGGTCTTGGGCTCGCGGTCGTCGTCATCATCCTCGGTCCACAGAGCGGCATCTCTGGTTCGTCTCCCTTTCTTAAGGCTTCCTACGCGTCACGTCGATCGACACCCCACAGCGACCGAATATATTCTTTCTGGAATTTATGTCTGCGACCCAAGCGTCAACACGACCAGCTGGCTTCCACTTAGATGGGCCATTCTCACCATCGTCATCAACTCGCTCTTGTTCTTGCTCGCCGTGGGAAGTTTCATCAAGCATGCCCTTGACATACGGCGGATGTTGCACAAATGGAAGGTCGGTGACTTGATGGGCGTGCTCGTGAGAGACAGCATCATCTATTTCGTTTTGTACGTCTTTCTTATGTTCCATTTTCTCCTTGACGTTCGTTCGTTGGTGTATGTATATGTGGGAGGGCTTCACTGACCATGTCCATTTAGAAACTTGGTCGTGGCGATCTTGCTGATGATCAGCGTCTGGGTCCCGGGGAACGTACGTCGCACCGCGTCCTGCTTTTTTGCATTCACTACTGACCTTGCGCCACGCGAACCAGTGGACGTACTTTGGCATGGTCGCGGCGTACACGCAAAACGAAGCCTCGGTGCTCATTCCACGCTTGGTGATCAGTTTTCGGGAAAACTACGACGAGGACGGGAAGTATAGTAGCCATGGTGTGGAGACGGCGCACTGGACAGTTCGCAGTGGGACAATGGTGTTTGAGAGAGGTACGATGGCGGATGAATTCGAGGTGGAGACCGTCGATCGCACGTCGCCGATAGCATGTGTAGAACAACTCACTTAAGGGAAGGGACAAGGTTTATGGGCATGCTCTACTTCTCAAGTAACGCAAGTGATGGGTGGATTGTATTTATCTCTTCGTACAGATCTTTTGTATTCTATCCGGGCTCTACCACTCACTAGTAGTACTACTCTCGTCCGTGAATGAGCGTACTCAGCATCACCCCGCCGCCTGTGTCCGTCCCAACCGCTTGTCGACGACGACAGGTCGCCCAGTCGCATCCGCGCCAACAGCTGGACGAGCGTCAACGGCGTCACCACGCCATCATCCTCGGCTCGTCCGTCCCCTCCGCAGGCATCCCTACATGATCATGTCTGTCTCGCACTCCGACTCTCCGAAAGCGTTTCAGGCTCATGCAAGTCTCCGTAAAGGGTTTTCCTCTGGAGAGTAGGCGCTAAGGTCCCCTCATCGTTTCCTTGGACGCGGGGCAGCCCCTCGGCAACTTCGATTGTACTAAGCCTGAGTGTCTCTTCAGTGGCCACGACCCCCGCGCCTTGTGCCGGGTATCTGGCACCAGTCTAGGCGGTTGCCATATACCGTTGTGCCTCTCTCTCTCTCCCCCTCGTAGTCGCCGTCACCGTCGTGGCCCCGCACCCTGAAACGCACCCCGCGCGGTACAAGCCTCCGAGTCGCTCGGCGTCCCCATCTTCCCGGTAGCGCTCCCAAGCCGAGTAGAGCGAGATCTCTTGCGCGATCGTAGCGACGCCGGCGTACTGTCAAGCGATTGACAATACGCCCACGTTGGGCTCCCTCGGTGAACTAGTGGGAGCCTCATCTTGGATGGTCACAGTTCTCAGCCTCGTCTGCTGAGTGATCCTACCTATGATCACGAGCTCTCTAATAAGGCTGTATCCTGGACGCGCAAGTGCCGTGAAGCATTACCCAGGCAATATGGTACGCAAAGACAGCCTTGCGCTTGCCTCTTTTAGACGGACTGGGTCTAGTCTCGAGCCGTTCTATCTAAAAAGGAAGCGCTCCGAGTCTCGGGATTTTCCGCGCTATAGAACGTCTGGAGGACAGCCCAGACGTAGGAGGGATCTGCTTCCCGAGTTCGCCCGAATTTCCTATAACGGCTCAAGACTAACTCAGAGCGGCGTAGGAAATGGGTAACCAACAGCAGGATACAGGTGTACCCAAGTCACGGGGTCCAGGAACTACAGACTACACGACGGACTGTTCTCCAACATGAACATCCTAGCAAACAATGTATGTAAAGTCCGCATCATGAACTTATCACGTATCACGAGCCCCCATCTTCATGATGACCGTAAATATGACAAGGGTGTTACTGTCAACTAACGCAACTTTTGAAGGATCGCTGACCCGATTGGGTATCCAACTAATAGCATACCAGGGTCTTAGTGTTTCAGTGATGTGGCGATCGTGATAAAGTCGGTAAAGTTGAAGTTTCTTGTTTCTCTATCCCTCTGACTTGAACGTGCGACGATGGGTGACTCGGTCGTGACAGACAATTCCTCCGTCTTCTTTCCTACCATTGCGGCCATTCAACTTGCCAATTGGTGTGATGGTATGCATTGCTTCCTTTCCATGATCCGCTGAATGTTCCGTGTATCATTCTCATGTCATCGACTTCAGCGGCTGCCGTTGCACTCGTTTGCTATGACTCGAGTATGTTTCCTCGTCGCGATGTTATTTTCTGATCACACGTATCCTCGTCAGTCCTCATGTTTCCAAGAGAGGTGAGTCCTGCGACGTACGTATGCACACAGAGTGATCCTCAGACCAACACAGGTGGAACATATTTGGGTATGCCCTTGGATGATGACTGCATTCATGCCTTTACACTAAAGATGGGCGTTTTGCCCTACAGCGAAGACGATGGTCGTTCATGTCAACCTTTTACGTTATTGTGGGTTGATACTCCCTTGCGTTGCGCCCATATAACATTACTGACATATATATATTTCCTGAAACTCGTGACAGGTCCGATACCTAGGGATAGCCCTTGCCTTGTAAGCATAGCCCATGTCTGAACCAGGTTGTCATCTGACTCACTTCGTTCAGGAACTTTTGGGCGTGTAAGTGTACTGCCTATCTGGAATAACATCCATCCCTGAGGACAAACATATAGTCAATGCGAACATTTTAATGACACCATCAGTAAGCCTCCGTTTCTCGCACGGTGGATATGCAATCAATCCTTTTGCTTGTAGGCGTAGGTGGACACTCCTAATCGGCATACGATGATGACTGAATGCACGGGATACTACTCACAGATGTAGGAACAAGAGTCTATGCTAGCACCACCCTTGCGCTGAGACACTTGTCTAGGTTTCACGGTCGACAGGTTCGCCAACTCTGGGGCCTTTGTGGACAAAATCGTCGGAAATAGTCAGTCATTATGACCAAGATGTTTCCGTATTCTAATCCACATATGCAGCGGTGATGGCCATGCGCGTGTATGCCATGTACCTCGGGTCAAAAATCGTCCTGGTCGTCCTGGCCGTGATGATATTAACAAGGATCGGTCTTGGGCTCGCGGTCGTCATCATCATTCTCGGTCCACAGAGCGGCATCTCTGGTTTGTCCCTTTTTTTTCAAAGATTTCTTCCTATGCTCTCTAGTCATGCTTCACTCACGTCGATCGACACCGATAGCGACAGAATATATTCTCTCTGGATTCTACGTCTGCGACATAAACGTCAACGCGACCAGCTCACTTACATTTGCATGGGACGTTCTCACCATCGTCGTCAACTCGCTCTTATTCTTGCTCGCCGTGGGACGTTTCATCCAGCATGCCCTTGACATGCGGCGGATGTTGCACAAGTGGAAGGTCAGCGACTTGATGGGCGTGCTCGTGAGAGACAGCATTGTCTATTTCTTTTTGTACGTCTTCCTTTTGTTTCGTTTCCTCCCTACCATTGTTCGTTGGCGTATGTACGTATAGTATGGGAGGGCTTCGTTGACAATGTCCATTCCAGAAACGCCCTCGCAACGATCTTTGTGATGATCAGCGTCTGGGGCACGGGAAACGTACGTCGCACCGCATCTCACTTTTTTTTTTGCGTTCACTACTGACCTCGCCCCACACGAACCAGATGACCTACTTTGCCGTCGTCACGGCCTACACGCAAAACGAAGCCTCGGTGCTCATTCCACGCTTGGTGATCAGTTTTCGGGAAAACTACGACGAGGACGGGCAGCCAACTCAACGTGGTGGGAGGACGGTCAGTGGGAAAATGGTGTTTGAGAGAGGTGCGATGACGGATGATGTCGAGCTGGCGACCGTCGGTCACGCGGCGTCGTCTCCGGCACGTGTAGAAGAAGAGTTGACTTGAGGGAAACGAGGGACAAGGTTTTCGGGTATGCTCTACGTCTCAAGCAACGCAAGCGATGGGTGGATTGTATTCATCTCCTCGTACAGATCTTTTGTATTCTATCCGGTTTGATTTTCCACCGCTCTCCCTCGCCCGTGAACGAACGTACTCCGCGTCACCCCGCCGCCTGTGTCCGCTCCAACCGCTTGTCCACGACGACAGGTCGCCCAGTCGCATGTGCAAGATCAGACAGCCTGTTCTCGCGCATTCGCGTCAACAGCTGGACGAGCATCAAGGGGGTCACCACGCCTACCCCGTCCATCCTCCTCGGCTCGTCCGTCCCTTCCGCAGGCGTTCCCACCCGACTATGACTCGCACTCCGACTCTCCGAAAGCGCCCGTTTCAAACTCCCCCTCGCAGTCGTCGTCGTCACGGACGACGCATACGGCGACGCCGCACCCTGAAACACACCCCGCGCGGTACTAGCATCGCTCGCGTCCCCATCTTCCCGGTAGCGCCCCCAAGCCGAGTAGAGCGAGATGATCTCTTGCGCGATCGTAGCGACGAGCGACATGGACACGTTCAAGCCTGCAAAGAACCCGATGATGTCCTGCGGTTTCTTGGATTCCATGGACGCGTTGGACGCTTGGCGGGAGGATCGCCGGAGTGGGTTGGCGTGAGCGTCGTTGGACGTGTTTGAGGGTGGTTTTTGTAGGACGAGGTCCCTCGTCGGGGCGTGTAGAACGAGGGTGAGGTAGAGGGCTGTGATAGCGAGGAGATGTGGGGGATATAGTAGACATAGGTCAGATCGGTAGGTATCGTTGATGATGGACCTGACAGTCATCTTTGAGTACTGGGATACCCACACAATGAAAAAAAGGCCCGTACCATGCAATTTGGAGTGCATCGTCGCTCAGCTCTAGCCGTCCCTCGCCCGTGCCCCAGTACCGTGGCCCGTCGTCCACCTCTGCACCTACCTCCCCCGCCTCAGCCGTCGATTCATTCGCACCTTCCTTCTTGCACAGTGCCGTGAGCGTCCGGTAGGGATGAAAGACGGTCAAGTCGCATTCCAAATCAGCAACGAGGTAAAACTCCATCTCTGCCAGCTTTGAGTTGTCAGATGGGAACGACTTGACCCCAAAAGGTTGCTCTGCATCCATCAGTGCTGTGAGATGAGTACGAAAGCAATCCCCAGAAGACGAGACGCACGGCTAAAGAATAAACGGGCTTCCGCGACGATGTTCTTGATATGTACGGGCGACTCTTCTGCTTTCCCAGCGACATAACAGCAGGCGGCGATGACGATGAACGGATCAGTTTCGCAATAGGCATTCTTGATGTAAAACCTGCGAAAGAAGACGATCGCCGTTGCGATCACGCGCTGTCGGAAATTTAGCTTCTTGCCCAGCTTTGTGATGACTGTTCAAAGTCCCAGACACGTCAGATGACTGACGAATAGAAAACATATGCTTGACGCACCATTGGCGAAGAAGATGGTAAAGTATGTAAAATATTCGGGGTCGTCGACGTACTGGAGGTCGTCGGCGCGAGCTTGCTGGTGTGTTGCACGGTCAACGATCCATCGCTTGCTAACACGGGCGCCGTGAGATACGTTCTGCGTGAGGACTCGATCCAACCCGCGCACTAGTGTGAACTTGCCCAGAAATCAGTGGCCATGAATCGTTGTCGGGATGAAAATGGACAACTTGCAGTAGATGCTGATTCTCACGGTCTGAGCAGACAACGTGCACGTACGCGTCTACAAGCAAAAATGAAATAATAGCTACACAGGCTGTCCGCATGGCACCTCGACTACATCGACTGTGAAATCATGACACCACCCTCTCTCAGTAGTACAGCGTAACGTCGGTCAGAGCTTGCTTGAAGTGTTATTGGGTGTAAGCAGTCTGCTCCAGACATCAAGAAGAACCCGGCTCAATTCGGCCGGTATGTGTTGGGGGATCTGAAACCAAGTCGCGATGAGTAAGATGACCGTGACTAGACATGCCACGGACAGACCAAGTGCCCTACCCCTTTGATGCGCCTCACCGCCTGAAAGCGTCGTCCCGAGGTTGGATCAACGAGAGCGTCTTGTACGCTGCGGGGTCTGTGGTCCATGAGTACTTCTAAAGTATGCCTTGGCAAGGACACTTGCATGTAGTCGTTCTTGTCACCAAAAATCACCCCAACGGGCATCGTTGCAGACAGCTTGTTCAACGACTCGATGCCTCTCTGGGGACCAGTCAAGTCCCGATACATGGTCTAGCAGTAACCCCACACGTCAGGTCTTGCCATACATGAAAACACATACACACCACTTCCTCTTCTCGTGAACATGCCAATGTCACTGCGTGATTGTCTGGTTCATGCCCGACCCGTCTGGACGACCTCAGGCCATGTTTCTGTGCAAGAAAAAGTCCATTTGTGCCACCACATGACATGAAAGGAGACGAATTACTACGTAGTTGTCCAAGACGCTCTGGTCCCAATGTGTTCTTTCTCGAAAATACACCGACGCGCTCTGGCGACTAGGCCACACGTCGCGCCGTTCGTATGCGCCATGGATGAGATTCGCTTTGAGGGCCGCCAACTTGTCTATCCCTTCAGGACTAAGCAGAGGCTCGATCACGATCAAGGCGCAGAAAGGAATTGTAGGCGCGAGCGTCGGCAAGATTGATCTAGAGTACCAGTTGAACAGATGAGCGTGCACGCATTGTGTCAAACGGACATGCCCACGCCTCCAAGCGAATGGCCGATTCCGACGAGTTTTTCGCGCCGAAAATCGACTGGGGTGGGAAACGTGGGGCCACGTAGCATGAAGCGATGTACTGCTTCAGCATATTTTTCGCACCCGACTGAACAGGACACGATTAGGGGGGACGATCAGCGTTTCCGAACAGCAAGTGAATTGAACACACACAAGTACGGTAAAATGGGGGATGTTGGAGCGCACGCTCGTTCAGTGTGGCGGATTCGCCGTGATTGGGACATTCGATGACCCACGCACACTTGATCTTTGGAGCGTTGGGGCGACACCGGCGCGCGAGTACGCTGTCAAAGAGATGTTGTAAAGTAGGCTCCCAGGTTTCCTTGTGAAAACTGGTAGAGTGTAAGAGAATGAGCGTAAATGCGTCTGGGTCATGCCAGTTTGCTTCCAATTCTTTGTGCCAGAACTGTTTGGCAGTGGTGTAGAGCGGGTGGTCTATATCGGGTTCGAGGACGAAGCGACGCTGGAGCATCGCGAGTCCTGGTCAAGTGGCAGTAAGCGAGCCAAAGACAGCATGGCGTCGAACCTCTGCCAGGCTGCGCCGGCCCGTTGCTATTTATTGCTGCAATTAGCGCTCAGATCAGTAAGTTAACCGCATCCGCTAACCTTTCATTAGACCACCGTCAACCGATGGGACTGGTCGATGCGAGTGTCGTTGCTGTCTCGCAAGATGGAACCGTCGAACGTGATGATGCAATCTAAACTCTGAAACAGACTCCGAGTCAGTACTCCCAGCAAGACATGTCGTGATTCTCGATGGCTTTCAAATGCTACTAGTAGTACGCCTGCGCTCCAATATATACAGTTCATGAATACGTTTGTTGGTCTCAGCTCCGATCTGGTGTTCGTCGAGGCTACTCATCTTGAATGTGGCTCTAAAACTGTGGTGTAAATAGACAAGATGCTTACACAGATCAGCCTCTTAGTGAGAACAGCAGATTCCTTGACTCGACAGATGACTTTTGGTTCCGGGAACCATATCTATTAGCGACGTCGTTAATCAATCATAGTTAACGCCTGCTTATACTGCCTCTCGCTTTCGAGGGGTTGCGCGAAGAATATCGTCCACCCTGCATTCAAATGAGTAACTGAGGATATTTGACACAAGTCAATGACCAACCGAATGATCATTTCTGCAGCCTCGGTGGCACTGAGAACAACCTGCCGTTTCAGCTTGTAACTCTCCGTGATGCCAAGCGTCTTCATCGAGCCGATTGTACCCTCGTTCATGTCTGATGGTTTGTGAATCAGTCGAGGGGAAGGAACGCCGCAGGATACTACATACCAAGTCCAGCGTCTGGCTGACCCTCGTAGTGCGCCGCCCGCAACCGTGCTACAAGATCGCTCGAATCGTATCCCGCGTTGTCGGCCAAGATGGTAGGGATTTGCCTCAGCGCCCGCCCGAACGCCTCTGCTGCGATAGCTTTCTTGCCCTTGACCTTCCGTGCTGCCTCGTCAACTGCGCAGCTCATCAGCATCTCAGAACATCCACCTCCAAGGACAATCCGGGTTTCCTTCACTGTCTGCGATAACACTGAGAGCGCATCATGTAAGGAGCGTTCAGCTTCGTCGACCATCTGGTTCGTGGAACCCCGCAAGACAACAGTGCATGCTTCACCGGCAGCAACGCCAGAGAATTTGATGAGCTACGATTTCCAATCAGGTAGAGGTCACGGAAAGGGTTGCTTCATTACCTTATCCTCGCCAATAATGATCTCCTCAATCAACTCACATCTCCCAAGGTTCACGAGATCGGGTCGACCGAACGTACTTGCAATCTCACCGCCAGTCACGAGTGACAGACGCTCAACGCCCTCGAAATCTGCGTGCTCGATGACCATGATGCCTTTCTCCGCAAGTAGGGATTCGGGGTAGTTGTATATGAGTTGCCGGTTGACGAAACAGTTTATGCCGTGGGCTGCAATCGCTTCCACTTTTGCCTTCATCTTTTCTCGTTCTGCACGTTCAAGCTCCGCAAGTTTACCCGTAGAGTCGACCTTTACACGAGCACCAAAGACTTTGATCTTGTCGGTATCCATGGCTAAAACCATTGCTTATCAGTATGGTCCAAACTATGCAACATGGGAAACTTACATGTATTGGCAATTAATATCTTGACGTTCTCCATTCGCTTCGGGGAGTTCACTGCGATTGATTTGTCAAGGATAAAGCCTGTCATATCGTCAGAGGGATGCTCCATGCAAAATCAAGACACATTCGCACCTTCGTCTAGATATGAGTCGGTCAGCTTTCCACCGACTTTTTTGATGATCTGAATGTGCTCAAGGTCTGTCGAGCCCTACCATAATGGTGTTCAGGCAGAGCACAGGGTTCCATACAGCAACCGTCACTACCTTCAGCCGAAGAACGGCATCGACAGCAAGATTCGCAAAGTAATCTTTGTCCTGAGAGAGAACTTTTGATGAGAGAGTCGTCCTGGCGATGTTGAACAAATCTTGACGAAACAACTCAATATCGGAGCTGTGAAACATACGCAATCATGAGATCAAAGTAGAATGAGAAAACGCACGCGTGATCCAGCGCCGACTTTTCCAACGCGTCCAATGCTGCTCTGCTCGCGAGCCGATATCCCTCCACGATCGTTTGGGGATGGATTTTCATCGCGATCAGCTTTTCGGCCTCTCTTAACAGCTCCGAGGCCAACACACACACAGACGTCGTCCCGTCTCCAACTTCGTCATCTTGGACTTTGGAGATGTTGACCAGGATCTTGGCTGCCGCATTGTCGAGTTGGATGGATTTGAGAATCGTGGCTCCATCGTTGGTCACGTTGATGTCTCCCGTCGACATGGATTGAAGGATCTTGTTCATGCCCTTGGGTCCAAGGGTGGACTTGACGAGGTCGCCGACAGCGAGGGCACCGACGAAAGAGGAGAGACGCGCATTTTCGGCCTTTTCTTCAGTTGCCTGGTAATAACGCGGTCAGCATCGTGCATTAAAGCTTGTTGTTTAGGAATTGGTTACTTCTTCGCCAAAAATCTGCATCGACATCGTGGTGTATGTTCAACGCGGAGAGTGGATGATCTATCAACGTGAAGGACTGACGTACGTAATACGTAGTACCTACCTACACCAAGTTACCACGCTTGATTCAAGACCTCGACGACTGGAATATTGAAACCTTTTCTCGCTGTGCGTCCTGTCCGGGACTCGAAATGCAACTAGTTCAAGTCGGCCTCCGCCCCAATCTCTCCGATTGCCCCGATAAACTAAAAGTAATTTTCAGGTGTGCCAGGCCCAAGGTCAATCTACTAGTGTCGGGGATGCCCTTTGGTGAGAAAATCACCGCCAGCGACAGACTATTGTGAGTCCAATTTCCCGCACGCGGAAGTCATTTTTGGCATCTGGCAATATTCTCATGCTCAGGTATGGTTCTTTGCCAACCGCGCTCGTCATCTTTACACCTCCGTGCATGATGATGGCTGCCAGGGCATTCCACAGCACACCTGTTGACGAGGTTATCCTGAATGTCAACATGTCAACTTGTTGACAATAACGATAACTTGATCATGATCTGCTCTTACAAGTGATGCATTGCTCTAAATTTAGTCCGTTTGGAATACCTCACGCGGTCAGTGAGACCGTCCGATAAAACCCACCGAGACTACACAGAGTGTGTCCAAACGATTCTCCGCTCAGACCTACGCCCTTACTATGCGTCTCATCTTCAGTAACACCTACTACAAAAACACGGACATATCCGATGAACAAGGCAACAAGCTCTACACCATCTCTACCCCGCGAGGATGGAAGCAAGTGACCACCATCACCAAGTATCACAGCGGAAGAAGGAACAGAGCTCCCGAAGTTCTCTGTGTCATTGAATGGCACCGAGTGAAAAAGACCAAATTTTTGTTTGGCCAGCGGGAGATGACAGCAGACCGGATTCTGCATAGACGACCATATTCATGGTATGCCGAGCCAACTCGGTCGCTCTCCAGGTTCACCGCCAACAAAATAATATGCGTGTAGGGGCCGATATTTTACCGGTCCGGATGGCCGGACGTACAAGTGGAAAGTAGGCTTCAGGTACTGCTGGGTAATGTCAAGTCCTCTGGGCGCATCTGAATCCTCGTTCATGGGATCTTCTGACATGTTATGCTTTCTTTTCGTTTTTTACGCCAGCTCAAGCACGAAACGAAACACGCAAGAGCACACCTTGTCAAGTTTCACGGACGGAACTTTGGCATCAGAAAACCGTCGCATCCTCCATTTCTTGAGATCGCACCCGAGGTAGCGCACATGCTAGATCACATCGTCGTGACCTATATCTACATGGAGAGAATGCGCCGGGATGTTGAGGATGAAAAACGCAATTTGTAAAATTAAATACGAACGGACGATCTTCAATTTTTGTCGGGTTACCGCGGACATTGTAGCACTAAAGGCCTTTGTTGATATATGTATTCGACGAACTGAAAATCATTGGTCTGATGGCGTAGTTGGTTATCGCATCTGTCTAACACACAGAAGGTCTCCTGTTCGAGCCAGGATCAGATCATACTTTTTTTCTCAGCATCAGGCTTTGTGTTGACAAGTCAGAGACACCCTACTCGTTGCACGAAGACAACTGCAATTGCATGCATGCATAGACATCTAAAATATCTGCCGGGAAGTAGTGCTACAACAGCAAAGAATCCTGAAGCGAACAAGCAGCCGATATCGATAAGCACCTTCAGTCGAACGCGATGGCGAGATCAACCCCCCTTTTTATACCACATCTGAGTTCCTTTTTCTTCTATGCCAAATATTTGTTCGTCTGGCAACAACCTCTGGATGCGCTGGATTCCGTGCAAGTCACCGTTTGAGTAGTACTGCATCTGCATCGCAGCATGCGCAGGCGTACGATTGCAGGCTGAAGCACACCCAGTCAGTTCAACAACATTCACCTGATTAGACACAGACTGACCGTGTCCTGAAAGACCATTCGGTGGCATTTTCAAATTGGGCATCCATGTCCGTTTCTCTTGACGTGTGCTTGCCGCCGCCGCGGTCGCGGTAGAAAAGAGTAGGCGAGTGGTGGAGCATGTCACCAACGGGATTGCTGCAGATATTTTTGACGGTGCGGACAGGGCACTCTTACCACTATATACACGATGGTGATAGCGACCCGCGACACGCCATTACCTTGCTTCGGCGCGGTATAGCATGAGTGTCATCACTCCGAGATGGAATTGGTATCTTCACATGGGGCCGCACGCGGAGCCACACGGTATTGAGGGCATGGGTAAGGATGTTGACGAGGGAATTTAGAAGAGGAACGCCGTCTGCGGTGCCTGATTTCGTGACAGCTTTCCAGAGTTATTGTGGGAAGTGTTGGTACAGATGCCGACGAGGCGCGTGCGATGATTGGGATACCGGGGAAAACGGCGAGCGCAACAAGGAGCACGGCAAGCCAAAAATGTGCAAAGTACTAAGGGGTAGAACGGAGATTAAAACCTCGAGCGGTCGAAAATGGACTGACGGAGACGTGAAAGGGTTCACCTCCAGTTCGAGATGCATCGTTCGCTCGATGAGGGACCTAAGGTTAGAACAACCACGATGATCAACTAGTTGGGGAGTTACACAAGATCAGGGGGGTGTCTGACCGCAGGGAAGGCCGGTGTTGAGGTTAGGAAAAAGATACTGTAGGTCACGCTCGGTGGGGGGAAGGGGTATTTGTAATGTTTCCCAACGCATGGTAGCCTCGAGCCATGCCAAACAAGGCGGCATGGTTGTCCCCAGACCTTGATAGACCAATCATTTTCGATGGTTGTTTACTGCAGAGCTTATGCAGTACGCGAACAATGTGTTAAACGCGTGCTTGCCTTTCATTTGAATCAGCTGCCATCAGGACAGATGAAGACTCAAGAGCGGGTATTATCTTGATCAGCGTGCCAGTGGGAGGACTTGCGTGCGCTGTCTGGGTTTGCACCGCGCGGAGGGAAGGTGTGTATCAGTGAGAATTCAATGAAGCTAAGAGCCCGTGAACATTTAGAGGTTATAACAATGAACACCGCACCGTACAATTAGTATGAGCAGGTCTGAAGGCTCGTACGTTCTAAACTGAGAAAGTAGATTCCTGTTAGTAAAAAAGTGTGCAATGTTTTTACCAGTAAAGCTAGCTGTAGTTAGCAAATCCATCGTCGAGATCGCCAAGGCAACTTTGAGGTACAAATGGAGCACAAAGGTGGGAGCAAGCGCCCAGGGCCGAGGCGACTCAATGCCGCCTGTCACTGGTCTGGTACTGGTCAAATGGCACTGGTCCTCTTCACTTCAATTTTTGTAACGTGATCCTGCCGACTTGTTCACCGCCAACCAGTCTGTCTTTGATCCACATCAATCCGCTATGCCGTACTATACTCCGATGTTCGGGTTCGAATCCGGCAATGCCAGTCATGGTGTTACCTCACTTCTCGTCTTGATTCGCCGGGACCACCGGGCTCTAGTTTCAGCTTCGCAAAACGCACTCAGCAAGGCTGTCAATTGTCGGAATGTCTATCTCTCAGCCACAGCTTTCTGCAACTCCGAGTCATCGGAGGAATCGCCGTTTGAAACAAGTCCATCGGCTGATGGGTTGTTTCACCACCGGTAGTACTCTCTTTCACTTCCTTACATGTGCAGTTTTCTTACTTAACCATCCCGTTGTTAGCTGAATCTATCGTTCTGTGGGGCGTACGCGTCCATCGAACCTCGGATCTTGTAGTCAAGGCATTGCGTCGCTCACCGATCCGTTGGCTCCGCCCAATAAGACACGTCTTGCTATTTTTGCCCTCAGCGCCACGAATCCCACACACACGTCTACATCTAGCCCTCCAGGCTCTGTCGAAAGATATCATTAGAAACCAATGCTGGGACGGTGGGTGGTATTGACTATCTGCCAAACCACGCTCACTAACTGTTGCAATGTTACCTGACTTGGACAAGGTAGATCTGTATGGACCTCCAAATCTCGCCGACTCTGTCTCCGGTACCGTGACAAGTATTGGAAGGTTAGCAGACCACTGTTTGCTGTGCACTGATCTAATGGCGGGCGACTGATATATAAGCTGCGGGCCTTAGTATCCCCCCTCATTTACAACTATTTACCATCCTCTCTCACTCTTCATTACCCGAATTCAGATCCACGATCATGGACACAACTGCCTGCTGTCAACGTTCTTCTTTCTGTACTAAGACGATCTTGGTCAGTGTGGACTACACTGCTGCAAGTCTTTGCTCACTGTAACTTTGTGTACATAGGTCAACTTACGGTCAACCACGAGTTATCGCGATAAATGCATCGCTCCCCTGATAGATACCATGGCAAGTTCAGCGCTCGAGTAAAGCCAGTACTCGCTCACGATTATGCACTGGTTACCTAGTTGCCTGCCGACTCATGTTGGAACATGACCAATATCTGTGTGTTTCCACGGCCACTAATATGGGCTGTCTGCTTCTTTGTGAGGGCAGTTTCTGCGTACACCGAGTGCTTCCTCTGACCCTGTTGCAGTTTGGCCCTATGGTATCGGACGTGATCTCGATGACTCGAATCATGTGCCAGTTAACCTTAATATGTTCGTACTTCATATTTACCACCATGTCTGTTATGCAACGGCACCTTGGAAAGCTCACACACATGCGACGTGGTTCGTTTCTCGAGAATGAATGAACCAGCGTGCTCTATACTGACATTTTGGGTAGTGTGTTGCTTTACTAGCTCTCTCGTTTTGACGAGATGAAGCTTGTATTCGTATTCTTAGGTTTTACTGCGGACGCAAATACAGGTTAGCTTAGGTTCCAACTAAATGGGATGCTCACCAACATTTTTCCCAGTATCAGCGAGTATAGTATGGTTTTATACGAGTGGGCCTCTAATGACTGGGGAAGGTCAAGTCACCTTCCCTCACATATCCTCAGGTTTGCTACGGGATAGCAGCCTATCAACAGGACACTTTGTTATCTAATTCAGTTTTCATTTCTCCAATTCCACTCCATAAACAAGTTCATCCAGCTGACAGGATAGTAATTGGCATGCCACGCAAGTGCCTGGTGCAGTCCAATTGCCCGATTGATCACCTCTATTAATCAAATACTTCAATCAGCAGCACACCCCAGCGGCATTCGTTGGCCAAGTCACCCTGCCTGGGCTTGACCCGGGCCACACAGGATTAATCATTTCCCCCACAGCAAGCATAGCCCCGTACAGCAAGCAGCGCTGTGTGACATCGAGCGCTCGGTGCTGTGGTTTTTGCATGTATTAAATAGATAACAAGAGCACGGGCCGGTGTGTCTTCTGCGATCTTCATTCTATGCCTTGAATAGGTAGGTTTCCTCCGCCACCCGTTGATCTTGGGACTGCAGGAACGGATCAGCGAAGTTATGGAAAAAGGTGTCTTGATGATTCGTCGAAAAGCTATTCGGGTGTCGTTTGAAGACCGTCGGACGGGTATTCCCGCCTTCATGCTCCCAGATCTGCCGTCCACCGTCCATTGTTCGTTACCATGGTTTGCAAGTACACAGAGGGGGGACGCATTCATGTGCACTAGGGATCATACTTGCAATCGCTGGACTGAACCTTTCCCCAATGCTTGTCCACGAATTCGCTATGAACGGGATCTCTTCACGGAGCCGCTAGATCACCGTGGTCTGGAATATACACCGGCATAATTGTCCGTGGGGATACAACCTCCGTGCGGGACAGAGATGCACGGTAATATCGATATCTGCGGAGATGTGACGTGTTGCCTCTGCGGCATTTTCTTTCATGCCCACGATAGAAGCTACATGGCTACTTTGAATTGCGCCGGCCGGGATAGGCCTTGGGTGTGAAGGACTGTTACACGAGTCATGGGATCCCAACGGAACTATGGACATCCCGGTAGGAAAAGCTTGGACCCAGCGCGGGTTTATTCGGGACAAAGATGGAAATGGAAATCTGGCATGAACCGACTCATGGTTGAAGCGTTCCGGAAGAATCCGACATGACGCGACAGCCCGACAGGAATTCAAAACATTCGGTATAAGTTGTGGGGGTATGAGATGAGCGACCTACGGCCCAAGCAGTCTTATGGGAGAACTTGAATGATTGAATTGATTGGAACTGATGGGCCGTGATAGTATCACGTGACCTGTGAGATATGACGCTGGATCGATTTCCCGAGCCGCAGCTCTGAATTTCTCGGTAGGTTCAGGAAAAGTTTTTAAAGCATCTAATCATTCACACCCGACACTTTTTCGCCTCGGTTTACCCTTGACCAGCACCTCGTACGATCCTCAAACAGAAATTTCGCCATGGGTGTCCTTGATATCGTTCCTGTACGTGCTGACTCACGATCCCATGGTGGACTCGATCTAATGGTACAACCATCTAGGCCGGTGTTTTGACAGGAGACAACGTCCGCAAGTTGTTCGACTACGCAAAGGAACACCAGGTACAGTTTGACCCATCCCGCTTCTCAAGGTGACCATCAGGCTGATGTGATCGCAGTTTGCTATTCCTGTAAGTGGTTCAGCTTGAATGAAGTTTCGAATAAAACTCCGAGTGCATGCTTCTTGCTGTAGGCGATCGTGAGTTGCCGTCTATTTCTCCGTGCGACCCAGTGACATCGACCACATGCTACCAGAATGTTACTTCTTCCTCCACGGCAAACGCCGTTTTAGAAGCCGCAAGGTCAATACATCCACCATACATGTATCTCATGACCGATCTCTTGTTTTTAGAGATGTCAAAGCGCCCATTATTCTTCAGGTTTCTCAGGGAGGAAGTGCATATTTTGCCGGAAAGGGGCTCAAGAATGACCAGCAGCAAGCATCCATCGCCGGTGCGAAGGCAGCTGCCTTGCACATCAGAACGGTCGCCAAGGAATATGGCGTGTACGTCCCTCTCTAACCTATTGCTTGCGCTCATAACTCATCACCGTCTGTAGTCCTGTCGTTCTCCACAGTGACCACTGTGCGCACAAACTATTGCCTTGGTTCGATGGCATGCTCGCTTCCGACGAGGAATATTTCAAGGCCCATCAAGAGCCGCTCTTTTCCTCTCACATGCTTGACCTCTCCGAGGAACCCAAGGAGGAGAACATCAAGACGTGCGTCGAATACTTCAAGAAAATGGCTCCCCTCGGGATCTGGCTCGAGATGGAGATCGGTATCACAGGTGGAGAAGAGGACGGTGTGGACAACTCGGGCGTTGACAACTCTGCGCTGTACACCCAACCAGAGGATGTGCATGACGTGTACGAGGCGCTGAGCAAGATCGGTCCCAACTTCAGCATCGCGGCTGCGTTTGGCAACGTACACGGTGTGTACAAGCCGGGGAACGTCAAGCTGCACCCCGAGCTCTTGGAAAAGCACCAAGCTTACACGAGCGTGAAGCTGGGTGGTAAGAAGACGCCTTTGTCAGCCCGTTTCGTTGTATCCGATGCAACAATCCTCGATGTACTGACGACTTTCAGGTACCTTGTTTTCCACGGAGGCTCTGGCTCTACAAAAGAAGAAATCAAAACTGCTGTTAACAATGGTGTCGTCAAGATGAACGTCGACACTGGTAAGAGTTCGGTCATCACCGTAACCTGCATGATCTGATGATTGCATCCCGCAGACACCCAGTTCGCTTACTTAGCCGGTATCCGAGTATGTCCGGTCGCTCGTCATCTTTTTCATTCCCGACTTGAATGTCTCTGTAGGACTTTGTCATCAAGAAGAAAGACTACCTTCAGACCCAAGTTGGAAACCCCGAGGGATCTGACAAGCCGAACAAGAAGGTATGCTCGTCTCCTAGAACATTGTCGTACGCTTATGTCCCACCGCCAGTACTACGACCCTCGCGTCTGGGTCCGCGAAGGCGAGAAGACACTCGCTGAGCGCGTCAAAGAAGCATGCGCGGATTTGGGCAACGTTGGTGCGTCGACCTCTATCCGCCTATCCTGTGGTGGGTTATTGATGTGAATTTTGTCTTCAAGACCGCCTGTAAATGCAAACATCGTGAAGAAGATATGGATCGTCGAAGATGTATTGTTTATTCTAGAAGCCTGTCCCTGAGCGGAGGGGGTCAGATGAGCTGTACATGCACCATATTGCTCTGCATACTTTTTTCGAGAATCGACCGTTGCCTGCAGCTTAGTTTATCAGTCTTCCGAGTGATTTTACTCTTGTACCCTGGGCAACTTGGATGGTCTTCTATTTGTTGATGTGCTTCTTGATAAGCGCCTGGGAACTTGTTGAAACTCGAAAGAGGCTGCCTCGCTTTTCCTGAGCCCCATCCCCGCTCCAAAATACGCCTAGCTGGCACCTACCATATCGCGATCAACCCAGCAAGTACGAGCCACCAGGTTTTTATTCTTCTTCAATAGGCGACATGCAAAGATTAACCTCTACTATCGGTGAAGTCACATCATTCTTCGCTTCATCCATTCGTAACTCACGTGACACAACTCAGTTGAAATCTTCGTCTTCGTCTTCGTCTTCATTACCGTGGAGCTTACCCGCGCGGCCCTCTGGGCTGTGCGTAGGATAGACGAGCCCGACAGCGATGGCCCGCTTTTACGCTTGCTCTTGGCGTTCCTGCTAGGCGTCCTCTCGCTCGTACCCCGTCCACTTTGGACACTCGTCATGTACGCTGCATGGCTGGCTTCGATACCGATACGAGCCATCTTGTGGCTCTGGGGAATCGGGCGGGAAAGCATGAAACGTGAGTGTGTCCGAGTGTCTCGTCTCGTGTCGTTCGCGACACCACGCCTTGTTTATTGGGCGCGGGGAGCGGAAATTTCAATGTTCCTTCCTTACGTTGTTGAACTTGTTCTGCTAGGGTCTCCAAAGGCCGTAACGCGCTGGTATGCGCATAATCGGAAGCGGCGTGCAGACATGCTCCGACGGCGAGAACCGCAAGATGAATGAACATGTGCGACGTGTAGTTTCAAAGTTGGAGAACATGGTCGTGACATTGTTGTGCTTGTATCTTTTGTGTTCTTATGCTTGGACTGTACGGTACTGATGCTTGTACTAAACTAGTGCTAGAAGTTGTATCGGTACTCGTTTTGTATCCCTGCTTGTTATCAACATGTTGGAACAGTCGAGGCACGGTCGTCATTCTCGCAGACGGACATCACGCCAACGATATCTCCAGACACCAGACACCTTCACTGCACTCTTCTGTCCTTCGTGGCCCCTTATCGCTCGGTGGTAGCGTGTGTGCATCGTCTCACCCCAAGTCATGCAGTCGGCGATGCAACAAGCCAAACAAGAAGCGACGGCGTTGTTCTGATGCTCAGCCCAAACCGATCATGGTTTAATTCAACAGTTGTGGCTCGTTACCATCAAAGCATACATCTTTCTGATCGGCTTATGCTCGCAGAACGCGATCACGCCAACGATTCGACCCGCTACAGCTTGGTGCCCAACCCCGATACATCTGGATCCACGGACCCATGGAAAAATGTTGAAACCGTTGATCATGGCGTGAGCAAGCATCGCATGCTGCTCTATTTAGAAGTAGGCCAGGTGCGTCAATCAAGATCAGATCGGCGCTTTGGGGCATTGTTTCTGGCATTCGCGGTGTGATCGTGGTCGTTTTGTACCCAGATAGAGGATCGGGGTCAGTCTGCCAAGGTGGAGGCAGTCCAGGCAGTGGATCTGACACTGCACATTCGACGGTTATTAGTAATGAAACCGTCAAGAGGCCTGTCTCCATAGTTCAGGACCATATCCAGATTCGTCAGTGGGATCGTTTCGACCCATGGTATGTCATTCAATCTGGACCTCGTTACCTAGTAATACAAGTGTGAACTTCGCTCTCATACAGCTGACATCGACAGCTCTACGGACTGTTCCGGTCGTGAAATGGCGGGATGTGGCACCAAGCACGCTCGGTAAGCGCAGAAATGAAGATATCAGCGAATCCGGGGCATCTGCAACAAAACTACGATGGATTCAGGCACGGGTCGGCAGAAGACACAACCACCAGTTGGCTTGAACCCGACCCGACCCGACCCGACATGGCAGCGATAGTGACAGTACATCCAACATCTTGGCGGCCCAAGATGGCACTCCGAGTCAGTTCACTCCTGGGGGGTTGCATGGCGCAATCGACCTGGATACCTTATCTCCTTGACAGCATCCGAGCCCATTGCAATGGTCCTCACCGAACAAGCAAAGACAACGAGCAGTAACTCAAGACAAGCCTTGCTTGTTATTCCGGAAGCATTGGAGTGGGATAGATGGGATGCTTGATGGTGTAGCGTGCACAGGCAGTTTTTTTTACTGTTCATTTACAAATTTACACCTAATAGACAACTAATTAGCGTTCATTTCGATTGGGTTAGTTACCTGTAGTTCACAGCCGTTGATTAAGAGACCCGACAAGACTGTCGTCAATGTTGACTCAGTCTCAAATGAACCGTACCCTATCAATGATTCGGCGTGTCCGGGTGGTAAGGTCACCTAGCTTCTGTACGTGTTTTACCTCAGTCCCACTTATTCTATGCGACGTGTCTGTATCTGAAGAGAATGACGGATCCGCCAGAGCCTGTCGTCCCCACTCGATACTGCTGAACCCTGGGAGGTCAATTCAAATCGAACCGGGTGAGAGCGGACACGCACCTGCCAGTGATTCCAGTGCCAAGGTTGCACAATGTAGGCTATCGGTAGTTCATCGCCAGTTCGCAGCAGACATGCCAGTGCGATGTCGCCCAATGGCATGCGTGCTCGGCGAAGTTTCGAGAGAGCCATTGAGTGTGATTTGTTGTGGTCACTGGCAGCGGTCACACGACTTGAACAAGTATGTCATTCCCACCGTCATTTTGTGGTGAAATCGTGGTGACGATGAAGATCGTGAGGCACGTCGTTGTTACAAGTGCCCCCAGCACTCTAGCCCAGCAGCTAATGTGTTCAGTCAGATTCCCTGTTGACAGGAAAGAACTTCCATCAAGAGCCAAGATGGCTGGTTGCGACGGCGACAGGTGGTTCCAAATTATAGCCAGAACTTTGCTCTTTGGTACATCTCGATGTCTGTGGCAACTAGTGATTGCGAACTGGGCGTTGACGGAGATGTTGAATGGCGTGGGCAGCATGGGATGATAGTCGTTTGAAAACAAGCGTGGCTAACTATTCTTTGGGTACGTGCTGGTCGTACAGGACTGAACGAGCAATGGGCTAGAACGCTGAGGGGGAGAACGGGAAGCGAGTACGTGGTCAGGGCGCCCCATCCAGGCTTGTTCGATGTTGCAGGGCGAGTCTCTCTCCTCTGCTACTCCTACTCACCCCCCACACATAGCTAACTCGTGCGCTGTCTTCGTCTCTCCTATGTACCTCCCCAACGACCCATACAGCTTTCGCATCATAACCCTCAGCCCATCCTACACCTCAGCCCGCTCCCCCGCATCCGACAATGAAGACGACAAGGCTCCACGGCCCTCCCTGCCACTGGCATCAGACACCACCAAACCAATCACAGATCGCCAACAGCAGTCTCGCCCAACCAGACACCAATATCCCGCAGTCTCCTCTCCCCCCACATCAATCCCGTCGCCATCACCGACACCTACGGTACCCGTCCACGGAGGTCCAGTTCACCCAAAAGCTCAAAGGAACGGAAGCCGGTAGAAAGCTTTGTATGCTCGCACGCCGCAAGTCAGACATCCGTGAATCCGACACATGGTTCTGATACGAACAAGTATATCGATCCAGAAATATCTTCCTCGTTGCTGTTACTACAGTGGAAAAGTCCTTGCCAACGAGGGGGTTTCCAGCGACGTCATTCAGGATCGGGCAGATCTCAGGTGGTGTACCGCGGGGTGCATCATGGTCGACTAGTACGGACTGGGTCCCCAACTTGGGTATGCTTCCTGACGCCCACGGGTTAAGCCCATCATGGTTGTTCGAGTCTCTCTTGATTGGCGAGACGCTCTATCAAAGCACCTGACGTCACGGTGTTTATCTAAGCGTAGACTGAATGATGCGAGTGGCTTTTGATTATCCGCTTGGCAAAAGGTCCCCATTTTGATTTTGATTCCGACGATGTACAGTGCTGATAGCGAGTTGCAGTTTGTAGCAACTTCACCTCGAGCACTCTCAACGTTCAACATGCAACGACGTAGGGGATGAGAGTGTATCCACTTCTTTTTGGTTTCTATGGACTACAAGTTGTGCTTGGGATTGACGGCTACACACTACGACAGACTCACCCTCGAACGACGCTGGGAAGGAGCGTGGGCCCATTTCTTCCGGACAAGCGCAACCGTTGTCGACAATGTACCGCAGGACAGCTACATAGATCAAGAGTCTCAAAATTGGAACTTTTGTCAGAGTCTCATGAGAATGTTCACACGGACGCGCTCAGGCTGTTCCCATCAGCACCCACAGTCCAGATTGCCCACGACGCATTGACAATAGGTATGTACTTGACTACCACACGCACGCACACACACACATACAAGAAGCAGCTTCAAATACTACAGAGACGACTGCCATCAAGCCATCGTATCCCACCCAAACCAACAAGCTCAATCACGCGTCCTCTTGAACATACCAAACCGTTTACGATCTCGCTTGGCCTCGATGCGTCTTATCACCTCTTGCTCGATCTCTTCCTCGCTGTCCTTGGGCCCCATCATATACCATCCCACAGTGATCATGCCAATAACAGCGGTGAGTACACACCTGTGTGAATAACGTAACACATCAGCCCATTACTAGTAGGTTGCTGTAATTCCAGGAGAGGTTGCTTACCCTGTTATAGCCGCTATACCCTTTGGCTGCCAACCCAATGTCTGTGGCCAAGGTCCCAAAGGCAGTCCGGACAAATCCGTCGCAGATGCATGGCCAGCGGCGTTTCCTGATTGAGGAACGCCCAGCGCCGCGCACTGTTCGTATAAGAACGACGGGACTCGTCCCACTGCGCGCTCCTGGATCTGAAGCGGTGCCTCAATGAACTGAACAGCAAGACCAGCCTCCAAGTGCCATTCGATGTGACCTGGCCAAGCATGATCAGCTATCTGACGGGTATGACTCGAGGAACGTACAGTGGAACAACCATGCGCCAGGATTATCTGCAACGACCCGAAGCGTGACGGAAGAGCCACCTGGAATAGTGACAGTATCACGGCGCATCGGATTGGCTTGACCCTCGATCAGCGGAGGGTTCAATGCAGGATCCGTCGAGTCGTACTGTTCGGCGCGATGGACGATCTGGAACTGGTGACCATGCAAGTGGCTGAGACACGGATCAGTACGGCGGCACACTCAGAAAAATTCAAGTCGCACAATGGGTGTGATCCCTTGTCACTGTTGTTGACGACAATGTCAACGACATCGAGATGATTGAGCATGATGCTATACGGTCCGTATGCATTTTGAGATGTCGTATTGTCACCCAGAGTGAGAGCAGATATGATTGCGGGCACGATTGGGAAGTTGTAGACATAACCGTCGAGCGTGGCGTGGTTTGTGCCGTCGTTCATGGTCTGAAACACGACTTCTAACTCGACTCTTTGCGAGGCTACAGGCTGGGGGATTGCGACGAGTGGGACCAGCGCGGTATCGTTGGTCACCTGATAGTTTTGTATAGGCCCGAGGTCAGTGATACTTTTCCCAGCGGCATATGTGACCGACGAGGTGAGATCTGTGCCATTGCCTCAGTCGGTGGATGCAAAAAAGCTGAGAGTGGTACGCACTCGTCTGCAGAGTCGAAGGCACCGAGTCAAACATATCGGTGTCCATGTTAGCATGGATCATCCAGTTGGAAGACGAATCGTTGCGAGCCTGAACGAGTACGGAGTAGCGTTGTGCAACAGAGATGCTCAACATATCTGTTGGATATTCTTGTACGTCTGTCTATAAGGATGATGTTGGTGAGTCTGTCAAGATCGTTGCGGATGGAGTTGGTAAACTTACACCGTCGGCTTCGATGATGCGCATGTCATGACCATCAATCCAGAAGTAGAATGCGGCAAACGCCGCCGTATTAACGATTCTCAGCCGATAGGTTCGACCGGGAACGAAGGGTAACGTTGCATTTTCATTGAATCCCACTGCAGAGGTTACCGGGGCTGGAGAGGTTCCTGCGATGGGGGTCAAGTAGGACGAGTTCCGTGCAAAGTAGATCAAGCCGGAATCTGATCCATGGCACACGTCAAAATAGGGTTTGGATATTAGTAATATTAGAGTTTACCGGGAATAGGCTCAATGCCGCTCGGATCACTAACACTGAGGTACTTTTGCAACAAGTCTGCGTGTTGTTGGTGATACCAATCGCCGAGTATGACGGTGAACTCTTCGTCATATTGATAGGATTCGTTTGAGGGATGCAAAACCAGGGGAGCACGCAAGCCGTCAACATATTGACCCTGAGGACAAGGTTAGGTCGGCTGGCAAACGAATAAGAAATGCGCCAACGGTCGCATGGGCATGGGCCCAGTAGGTGCCGTGCTGGCCAGAAGAATTGATTGGGACAACGTAATCAAAGGTCTGGCCAGGAGGGATGCCACTGCGGACCGCATAAGATTGGAAAAAGTATGGAGAAATATGAATGTACCACTGAGAGACGAAGGCTGCGCCGTCCATCCAGCTGGTCGAATTGAAGAACATGCCATGATGGTGAAGGGAGGTTGGCACGTCGAGCGAGTTGGTAACGTGGAGGAGGAGAGAATCGGTTGTGTCGACGGAGATAGGCGGTGGGCTGTGCAAGGCGGTCAGCAGCAGTCACTATGGGGGAAGCTGGGAACACGCACGGCCAGGTATCATTGACGCCGATGACGCCACGGGGGAAAAGGCCATCTGGGTTTGCGTTTTGGACATAGGTGACATTCCACCAGAGCTCCTGCACGCCTGCTCGGGAGAAAGCGGGGAGGAGGGAGAGGGAGAGGAGGAGAGGAACAAGCATTTTTGAGGGCCATGGACATTTGTTACGGTATTTATGAGGTGAGGGAGACACCTGAAACTTTTATCAGATAATGCTGTGGGATCTATCAGATAAGGCACAGATATCACCGCCCAGGGAAATCTTTATCTGATATGATCGGATCAATTCGGCCATCGGACGTAAAAATTATCAGATAAAGCACAGCTCACCCGTCCGAGTCCCTGTCACACAAACCACCCATGTCTCCCTCTCTCTTCTCCGTCACCATCTTCTTCGTCGTCCTCCGCGAGTCGCTCGAGGCCTCCCTCATCGTCGCCGTCCTTCTCGGCCTCGTCGAACAACTCCTCCACAAAGACCCTGCTGTCCCCTCCGATCACAACGGCACAGTCCCTTATGTGCACACCGCCCCCCTCGATCCCGAATCCACTCCCACCACTGTCTCTCCTCGCGTCCTGAGAAAACTCAGGCTACAGGTGTGTGTCCGTCCACACCATCTCCACCTTCCCTTGACGTGTTTTCCAGGTCATATTTGGTGCATTTGTTGGACTGACCATCGCCCTTGCCATCGGCGCGGTGTTTATCGCCATCTGGTTCACTCAGGCAAAAGATCTCTGGACAAAGTCGGAACAGTTGTGGGAAGGTATGCATTCCTTGCCGCATTCTGTCGTAACAGCCCGGAGTCAGCGACATGTTCTCAGGCATATTCGAATTGATCGCTTCCCTCATGATTTTCGTCATGGGCGTTACGATGCTCAAAATGGAAAATGCCCGTACAAAATGGCGCATAAAGCTCCGAAACGCGTTCGACGGACACCGTACGCCTATCCTCGATATCCCACACCTCTTTCTCACGTCCTTTCTCAGAGCGTGATCGCGGCACAAAAACCAGCAAATGGGTTCTCTTTTTCCTC
Source organism: Boletus barrowsii (assembly GCA_038088775.1). Classification (NCBI taxonomy): domain Eukaryota; kingdom Fungi; phylum Basidiomycota; class Agaricomycetes; order Boletales; family Boletaceae; genus Boletus; species Boletus barrowsii. The sequence goes on from JBBPJP010000231.1 coordinate 29,253, forward strand.
CCCATGATCACCGTCCTCCGCGAGGGTAAGTCACCTTCCTCTCCTCCATCCTCCCTCTCGCTCACCCTCGAAACAGGCCTGGAAGCAGTCGTCTTTGTCGGCGGCGTTGCACTTGCAGAGCCTGCTACTTCTATCCCCATTGCTGCCATCGTCGGCCTCATCTGCGGGATCGTTTGTGGAATTGTCGTGTACCAATTCGCCAGCAAAACAGGCAAGTAACTTGACATCGTCTCCCCCCAGGTTCCATATTGATGCTCAAACACCCTGACAGCCTTCAGATTATTCCTTATCTGCATGACCAACTTTATCTTGCTCATTGGTGCGGGACTCTTCTCGAGAGCTGTTTGGGCGTTCCAAGAAAATTCGTTCATCAAGTTCATTGGGGCTTCTTCCGACGAAAGTGCTGGAACCGGCCCTGGATCGTATGACGTTCGAGGCAACGTTTGGCACCTCGACTGTTGTGATGCCTATCATGGCGGCTGGTCCATCTTTAACGCTATCTTTGGTTGGCAAAACAGCGCCACATGTAAAGCTTACTTGCCACGTCCTCGTCCATTTCACTGATTGCGCCGTTAGTGGGTAGCGTGCTCTCATACGTGTTTTACTGGCTGGCAGTCATCGTCGTGCTGGTGTACTACAAGTTCAGAGAGGTAAACTATCCAGCCCGGCGCTGTCATGCCGCTTAACGTCGTGTTTCTTTGATAGGGGCGCACAAAGCTTTTTGGGTTGGAGTCGGCTAACGGAATGCGGAGGCGCGAACGACGTGAAGCTCAAGAAGCTGATGGTAAGACCGCTGAGGGTGCGTCGGAAAAAAAATTGCAGGGTGACACGGCTGTCTCTGAGTCAGACAGCCCAGCTGGTTCATAGGCATCCGATACCAGACTAGCGGGACGATGCTGTGGCAGATGAGTCACTGAATACGGTACTTTTCTGTATGGAAGCAGTTGACTGTAACGTAGTAAAAATATAACAAACGAAGCTTAGGGTCAAGTGTAGTATACTGGCTCATCCGTAGGCCTTTTCCATTTCTCCATTCGAAACATAACCTGGTCCTGGTCCTGATCGAGGTTTCTTTCCCTTTCGTTTTCTGGTGTGACGAAGACAAGGATCTCTGCAAAGGTATGCGTTTCAAGCCATCAAACCTTATTAAGCGTCCTTTGGATTGTGCGTTATTAGGTTCTTTGTCGGCTCAAAATGATGGGTGACAACCTACATGATGTGGGAATGGGACAGGATTGTACCGATGGTCTCTCACCCTCGCATTCAATCTCGCTTTTCACACCTCAAACTATAGACGCAGGAAAAATAGAGCGGTTCGTCGAAGGGTGCAGATATCTTCGCGGCGTGTGAACTGTTTTTGGCTCGACTGGTCGCACAGCATGCCAGCATTTTCATTCTTGCCAAACCGCCATAGTCCGCTGAGCACTTGAGCATGGATTCAACAGGTACTTGTCCCTTTGTTTCAGTGTGTACAGGTATAAAATGACGTACTTAGCGATCAAACGGTTGCATTCACAAGCGGTTTCTCTTGCCGCCAAGTTTGAGCGCGGAGGGGGGACCAGTTGTATCGACGGGGCGGTTGACCTCGACCATGAGGCACTGGAACTTTGCCCACCTGGTCACCCTGACCGATCTGTCTCCTTGACTTGCCTTGCGATTCATCTCCATAGTCGCTATAGCCAGCTCGGAAGTATGAGGGAGGCCATTATGCTTGATCGTGAAGCCCTTGACCTTCGCCCGAAAGGGCACCCTGATCGGTCATTGTCGTTAAGCAAACTTTCAGGTGATCTCTCCACCAGGTACGGGCAGCTTGGGCTCGTGGAAGACCTAGACGCGGCCATTGTCCTCGGCCGAGAAGTCCTTGACCTTCGACCGCAAGGACATCCTAGTCGGCCGATGTCATTGACCAACCTCGCAACGTATCTGTTTTACCGCTACAAGCAGCGTGGAGTCATGGACGACCTCGGTGAGGCCATTGTCCTCAACCGAGAAGCCCTCGACCTTTGGCCGAAAGAGCATCCCGATCGGTCGGCGTCGTTAAGCAACCTCGCAACTGATCTCTCCACCAGGTACGAACAGCTCGGGACCATGGAAGACATCAACGAGGCCATTGTCCTGAACCGAGAAGCCCTTGGCCTTCGACCGCAGGGGCACCCTGAGCGGCCGATATCGTTGAACAGCCTTGCAAATCACCTCTTCTTCCAGTACAAGCAGCTCGGAGTCATGGAATACCTCGACGAGGCCATTGTCCTCGACAGGGAAGCCCTTGACCTTTTTCCAAAAGGGCGCCCTGATTGTTTGATGTCATTAAGCAATCTTGCAGTTCGTCTGTCTACCCGGTACGACCGACTCGGGACTTTGGAGGACCTAGACGAGGCTGTTGCCCTAGACCGACAAGCCCTCGACCTTCGGCCGAAAGGACATCTTGATCGGTCGTCGTCGTTGAACAACCTTGGAATTCGTCTCCTCACTTGCTACAAGCAGCTCGGGGCCATAGAGCACCTCGATGAGGCTATTATCCTCAATCGAGAAGCTCTTGACCTTTGCACCAAAGGGCATCCTGATCGGTTTGCGTCATTGAACAACCTTGCCTTTGGTCTCTCCATCCGGTACAACCGTCTTGGGGTCATGGAAGATCTCGACGAGGCAATTGCCCTCAACCGGGAAGCCCTTGTCCTTCGACCTCAAAGTCATCCTGCTCGATCATATTCGTTGAACAACCTGGCACTCAATCTCTTCACCCAGTACAAACAGCTCGGGGCCGTAGAGCACCTCGACGAGGCCATTGTCCTCAACGGAGAAGCTCTTGAACTTTGCCCCACAGGCCACTCTAACCGATCATCGTTGTTGAACAACCTTGCACTTTGTCTCTCTATCCGGTACAACCGTCTTGGGCTCATGGAAGATTTCAACGAGGCCATTGTCCTTCATGGAGAAGTCCTTGACCTTCGCCCGCGAGGACACCCTGATCGGTCTACGTCATTGAACAGTTTTGCAAATTGTTTCTTCACCCGGTACACACATTTCGGGTTCAAGGGGGACCTCGACTTGGCCATAGCCATGGCCCAGAAAGCCCTTAACCTTCAACCGCAAGGACACCCTGGTCGGTCAGCATCCTTAGACGACCTTGCATGCTATCTCTACAATCGGTTCGCATGGTCGGGGCGGTTAGAGGATAAGGAGGAGCTGTTCAGCCTCTATACTCAACTCATACATGTGCCCCAAGTTGTTTCTTCAAGGGATCTCTCTGCCGCTAGGGGATGGGTCTTTGTTGCCGAAGTTTTCCAACATCCGACCATACTTGACGCATATGAAACCTCCCTTCGGTTACTTGTTCAACATCTAACCACACTCCCATCATTGCCTCAACATCTTCCTATTCTCAAGAACCTGTCATCCACCCTTGCCGTGGACGCGTTCACAGCTTGTCTCCGAAACCATTCCCCTGTCAAAGCGGTTGAGCTTCTAGAACAAGGACGGTGTATCTTTTGGAGCCAACTCACTCGCCTCCGTTCTCCCCTGGACGATATTATTGCAACCGGGATAGCAGGGAAGGCGTTAGCGGATGAGTTCACGCGTCTTGCCTCCCGCATTCACAATGCCTTTGATTCACCCGACGCCGACCAGCATGAACGACTGTGCCATCTCAACCTCGAAATACAGAGAGTTGTCACCAATATTCGCAAGCTACCTGGTCTCTCCCGTTTCCTTCTTCCCTCTCTCTTCTTGGATCTTCAACGCGCTGCCAGTGGTGGACCTGTCATCATCGTCAATGCGAGCAAACATAGTTGTGACGCGCTCGTCATCTTACTCGATCGCGACCCAGTTCATATTCTATTGCAGATTACACTGGAAAGTGTTCGGGACCTGTCAACGGAACTTCATACCCTGACTGTTCGCGCAACAAAGGCCGACATGACAAGAGAACTCGCGGCCTTTTTACGGAAACTCTGGGATTACATCGTTTCGCCCATCGTCGATTTCCTCCAGACAATCCTTCCGCCTCAGTCACGCATCTGGTGGTGTCCCACTGGCGAGTTTTGCGCACTGCCTTTGCATGCTGCAGCTCCATATAGAAAGGGACAGCCCAAACTCGCTGACCTATACATCTCGTCCTACACTCCAACCCTGACCGCCCTCTTGCGTGGTAGACAGCGCGATCCATTGAGCCCTATGACTCAACGGAGACGTTTTGTTGCCATCGGTCAAGCCAAGGCCGTTGGCGAGACGGAACTACTTTCTGTAGGAGCAGAACTGGACACGATTGGCCAGCTCGTCAGCGACGTCGCCATATTCACGCGCATAGATGGAGAGGAATCCTGTGTATCCAGGGTCGTTGAAGAGCTTGGGCGGAACGAATGGGTCCACTTTGCTTGCCACGGTATCCCAAATCGATCCCAGCCGTTCGAGTCGGCGTTTGCTCTGCACGACGGACGTTTTTCGATCCAACGAATCATCGGATGTGATCTCAAGAATCCCGAATTCGTCTATCTCTCGGCGTGTCATACGACTGTCGGAGACGAGGAGAGCCCGGACGAGGAGATACATCTCGCGTCGGCGATGCAGTTCATTGGCTTCCGTTCTGTGATTGGCACGATGTGGGCGGTGGACGATGGTGAGACGAACGAAATCACGTCCATGTTTTATAAACACATGATCGACGAGACGGGTCGTTTGGATCATACCCGAGCAGCGTTGGCGCTGAACAAGACGATGAAATCTGTGCATGTACCACTCGACCAACGGATTCTATATATCCATCTCGGTGTCTAGTTCTTGGTATACCCTCGTTCGCTGTCTTGCTTTGCATTACTCCCTGTCAATTTTGGGTCGATTTTCTTGCGCTTGCATTTATTCCAACACTATAGAGAGACGACACCCTGCTCTTTTCCCTTTTCCCCTTCGAGTCCTATTCAGTGTTTTCGCCCTACACCTTTTTGAGCGTGGATATCAAGGATTCTCACTAACGGTGAACCTCTCCTCCACCAAGCTGTTTACCCGTCGAGCGACGCCCGCCACGTCGGCGAGAGAACCTATTCACGCGCACTTGTACAGCTGATCCATCTGCTGTTGTGCCCCATTCTGCTATACTGCTCGCTCTACCGTCTCTCATCAGGGAGTCGGATAGTAGCTAACCGACTGTAGCCGGGGTGTCCTGACTGGATCTGACTGGTCATGACCAACTTCTGGTTCACTGATGCTACCGTCCCTACCGTCCATTCCGTCAACGCATTTTCCGATTCTCTCCCTGACCTTCCATCGGACGACTCGGTGGATTCCTTGATCTTCCCGATCCCCGAGACGTTCCGTAAACCGTCGTGGACCTCCAGTCGATTCCAACACTCCGCCCCCGACATTGGTTGCATCGCCTACTCCTCCCAAAAAGATATTCCGCCGCCAGCGTAGGATGCCCGCGATGAGGACGACTCGCGCAATCAGCTCGAAGGAATTGGATGAGGGCAGAAAAGCGTTAAACGTGAATGTGTCATGTCTGCTCGTGGTTCGTTTGTCAGGCATAGCAGATACTCTCTGCATTGTTGAATTTGTCTGCTAGGATTCTCGAGCGCTTTGACGCGCTGGTACGGCGCGTGTACACACGGCGAGCAAAGATGCTCCGATGAACAAGACAAGACGAGTGGATGTGTTTGACACGACGTCGAGCATGTCATAAGTTGGGGATTAGGGCATGCTTTGACTGTACAAACTACTAAATGAATGTGGGGTCGACGTGTCCGTGGTCCGAGTCGCTAGTTCCGAGCGGAGCGTCAGCCGCGCCCACTCGGACTCGGGGGCGGCTGACATGTTGAAAGCTTGAAATACTGTGCGCACTTTTCAGCCCTACCCAGACCTCTTTCTCGCAGACTGAGACATCACGTCAGCAATGTCCACTCTCACTCCACTCTTCCATGTTCTCGTGGCTACCTATCGCTTGATCGTCGTTTTGTGGAATGCGGGCACCGTCTTCCTGCAAATCATGCAGTCGGCAATGCAAGAAGCCAAACAAGAAGCGGTCGAAGTGATGACGTTGCTCGACGACAAGGTTCCTCTGATGGTTAGCCCGTATCAATGGTTTGGTTACCATCAAGGATGCCTTGCTGATTCCCTTTTGCTCGCAGGATGCGGTCACATCGACGTTACTATCCGATACGCCTGGATCCGCGAACTCAGGGCAAATGTTGATCATCGCGAGGGCGTCCTCGTTTGTCCTCCTCCTTCGGCTATCAAAGCATCGTGTGCTCCATTTGGAAGTAGACGAGGTGCGTCGATCAGATTGGCTGTTTCGAGGTGTTGCTCAGATCGCGATGTTGATAGACGTTCATTATGGCCAAGCTGAGGGTGATCCAGACAGAGTTGACGCTGCACATTCAACACGTCCCGTGGTTGGTGGGTCATACGATTTATTCAGGGCAGCTGATAGGTGAGGCTGACGCTAGCGGTCTTAGTTACAGGCGCCAATCGGGATGCACGATACGCGGCTTGTC
>JBBPJP010000232.1:0-35272 GCA_038088775.1 Boletus barrowsii
CGTGTCTCGAGGCATCGTCAGAAGGTATTGATAGAGCGGGAATCCCAAACTCACTGTCGGGGGTATAGAAATATCTATCGGCAAGGTTGTCGAACGAGACATTCTCATAGTCGACCATCTCGCCTCCTTGAGTGGCAGAGAGGTGTCCCTTGGCGCCGCAAAGAGCAAACGTAGCAAAACGAAGCCACTTGAGCGGGCGAACTGTGAGTCTTTTTATATCTTCATGTGGGATGGAGAGAGCGTGAATCCATTCAGCGGCACTGGATTCAATGGGCAGGTGGATGTCAACAGTAGCCATGATCAGCGTAGTAGCAAAAGCCCCTGTCTTGATTTCAGAAGCGGAGTTAAATGTTGTTGACACTTGTTGATTTTCATCCAAGCCACCAACCAATCGCTAAGTACTTACCGGTTCCACTTTTGTCACTGCACGATTTCCCGAGGACCAATATACTTAGAAGATAACTCCAGTCTTCACCTCCGGTATTGGTGCGATTCGGCCATTATCGAGCTGCTGCTCATCGTGTGTGGTTCCGAGTGATCCTAATTCTGATCATATCCGATCAATAAAGTACCGTACAACACTACCAGCCCATTTTGTTCGTTTATCTATACGGCAACTGACTACCAGAAATGTGAAGTGGTGATGATCGCCGACGGAGAACGTTGTCGCCGCACTCGGGGTAATAACATCGGCGAGCAAATGTAAACATGTTCTCATTTAGTGAGTACTAGTTCAAGAGATGCTTTATTCACGTGCGTCCGGGGCGTGATACAACATGAGAAGGTCAACGGATGGCTAGAAGAGGTTCGGAGTCACGATCGAGATCAAGATCGATGAATGCAACTTACCGAGCCAATCCGTTCACATATTTCGCTTCAAATGCCATGTCCCTTCCATCCTCATCCTTTGCATGACCGAAATCGAAGGCCGCTAGCATCGTCACGATAGCAATCCAGAGGGACGCATCGCCAGCGTATCGACCTGAAGATGATCAGTATGCATAAGAATGGGGAACAATGTCTGGCTTACCTGGACATACCCTCCTCCCAAAGCCAAAAACAAAGTCGGGTACGTTGTCAGTCAACATCCCTTCCGCATCTAAAAACCTCTCGGGGAGGAATTGCTCTGCATTAGGGTATCGACTTTCATCACGAGACATCGCCCTAAGGGAATTATAAGCATGTATACCAGCCAAAAGGGCATCAACTGGGTACCAAACGTTTCCAATGACACACGCCCCTGTCGAAGAGATGTCATTACGAACAAGTCTCATGGATCTGTATGATATACCTTTAGGAATGTAGAAACTGTTGTATACGTCGCTTGTCCTGGTGGCATGTGGAACACCTTCAAAATCATCATTAGTGTTACTTGAGAATGTAATATCATGGTCGTACCAAGAGGAACTGGTGGCTGCCATCTCAACGTTTCGCGCAAAATCGCCTCGACATATGGCAATGACGACCTATCGCCGAATTCGGGTAATCTATCAATCCCCACGATAGTGTCGATTTCCGCCTGGGCATTTTTCCAGATGCGAGGGTTCTTTACCATCGCGAGCGTGAACGTCATCAATGATGAGGTTGTCTGTTCACTCCGTCAGTGCCCCGTGTATACCCCAAGACGCACGACAGACCGTCTCTACAGAACCTGCGACCGATTAACAGTATAATCATCAACGGTTTATACGATAACCTACCCAAGAAAGCGGTCAAGGAAGTATGTTTAAGGGCCTTTTCATAGTCTGAGCGGCGCGAGCCGTCCAACTTCTCCATGTGAGCGATGTGATCAGACACCATCGAGGGGTTAACATCTTCCTTGAATTGCTACAGTAGCGCCAAGTCATTGCTAGGCTGTTCACGGGGAAGGCGGACAAAACTTACTAGTATACGTTTCTGGACGTACTCATACGGTGCCTCGACCGTCTTGACACCCAACTCACGGGCCACTTTCGCTTCATGTTTGATCCAAGACCCAGGAAGCCAGTCGGGTATGTGTAGCACTTCAACCAAAACGATTTTCAGATGAGGCCGTGCTTCGATTACACCCAAGGGGACTTACAAAACGGGAGAGCCTTGAGGAGCACCGCCCTCTCGGGCTTCAATGCAGAGACTGAAGCGTCGATGAAGTTGTTGATAGTCGATATCATCTGATCATTTCGAGGGCTTGGATCGTAGTCGTATGTGGAACACATCATGACCGCGGCAGAGAACCTGTAGAACCTTGAGAACATTCACGGATGATTGAATTAAACCCCCCTACGTCGAGTAGTGGGACATGTAGTCACTGGGATCATCCATCATACTCAAGATCATCTGGCGTGCTTTTTGGAGTTGCATTGGATGAAAAGTGGCAACAGCGTCAGCACGGAATGTTTGATGGAATATTCGTCGGCACAACTTCCAATGTTCACCATAATTCGCAAAACCAAAGTTAGAATCATGCCCGTAGCTGAAAATGGTATCGGTCACCATCGACTCCACTACATAACGCCTTATGCGCCGCAATCGAGAAGAGATTTACTCACGGACCAACTGTTGCTATGAATGGACGATCGGAGTATATCTGCGAGCGTTTCTCGAGCAAGTCCGACGCGACCGAGGGTGAGTTCAGGACTACGACATCCATGTCCAAGAGGCGTATGTACATGATATCACCTATGGATTGTCAGAGTTAGGCATTCCAGCTCCACCACTTAGTATACTCACCATACTTTGCACGCCATTCTGTATAAGTCCGGAAAGGTTCCTCGGTGTTCACAGAAAGGACACTTCCTATAAGTGGTAGAGGGGTAGGACCGGGAGGGAGAGGACATCCCTTTCTCTCGATGCGATTCCGAATGAGCCGCCGAACTATGTCCACGGACACAAGTGTGAGTGCCGCAAGTGCTGCAAGCCGGGTAGTTGGAATGGTCCACTCCATTCTCTTTGTGAGGATCGCGTTCAACGACGAATTCTCCCCACAACAACCCCAATTTATATCTGTCAAGGCATCCTCCTTCAGCGGTTTGAAACCAGTTCATTTCCGACAAGGGTGGTATGGGAAGACAAGAACGTTCTCTTGCTCAGCTTCGCCGTCATTGTACTTGGCAGTCTCAGGAGCAATACCAAGTTTTTCGGCTCGCCTTCGGGAGGCTAAGCATCCGGTTTTTCTAGTCTCAGGTCTAGGAAGCGCACAGGCTATCCATGTCATCCGACACCCGAAATCTTCGGTCGCCAGAAGTCCCCATGTCCCGGAACGATGGCCGATCATCAGATGCGGCTCCAGACGGTGCCATTCAATTGCAGTTTTTTCGACCCAAGGAACGTGGCAGCTCGACGGAAGTATCTGGACAAGTTCCTGTGCGGGCTGTGCGACCGTGCGACTAGTAAAGTTAGGATGCATCTTGGCCCCTTAGCTATCCACGTGCAACTTGCAAGTAAACACTTTGCCGAGTCCAGGAAAACGAGGAGGTGCGAAAATTTTCTTGATCTTTGGTCAAGAGCCATCCTGTCAGAGATTAGAAACGACACCGGCTGGCACGGGAGATATGTAGCACGGCACTGGCACTGGTACTAGCACACTTAATCTGGCGTTCTTCTTCAGACGGCACTTGTCCCTGTATTGTCTGGATTGGTGCTATCGGTTATCAGCCATCATCTGATCATCAAAAACCCCAAGGATGGGAAGCGCCATCTTCGCCGTTGCTCATCGTAACTGGGCTATTCCGTTTCAGAACACGGTCGTTTCTTTAGGGAACACCAATCCTTGACGCATCTCCCACTCTTCCTGCCAGTCGTCCAACCGCTTCATCAGATCGGCCCACTCTGCCTCGGTCTCCACCCCTCTCAACCACTCCCGTTCTTGTCCAAGTTCCTCCACCCTCTTCCACCCCCTCTTCACATACTGGTAATCCCGCGCTTCCCGTCGCCACGGCTCGACAAACTTGGTCCCATCGTCCGGTATCGCACCCTGCGCTTTCAAACTCTCCACCAACTCGTCCTGGTAGTCGAAACCCGATCCATGCAGAACCATGCGATGGCCGACGTCATACGGATCATACCCCATCGACCCCAAGTCGTCCTCGCGCGCATCGAGCGCCGCCAACAATACCTCGCGCGGACCCAGTAGACTCGCGTTCGCAATGACCCTGGCCGCATACACGCTCTGCGCAAGGTCCGAGGGACAGTTGGAGATGAGGATCGGGAGCCCGATGAAGGCGAGCGCGTTGGTTGGGTACGACGCCGAGAGAGAAAAGACGTGTTGGTGGAGCGGGAAGAGGTAGCGGAGGTTCGTGGTCAGTTCGTGGTCGCGTTGGTGCGATTGGGGTTTCACGGCAAGTTCGCCGGTGGTTTCGAGAAAGGGAACGCGCAAGTCGTATCCCGTGCCTAGAAGGACGGCGTCGACGTGGAGTGCGCGTGAGCCGTCGGCGAAGACGATGGCGTCGGGCGTAAAGTAGGCGATCTCGGGTTTGGCCTCGACCGGACCTGATGCTGGATCGTCAAGGGTGCGCACAGAGTGATAGACCTAGGCGTCGTGCAAACGAAAGGAAAAGAAAAATGTGAGGGGGTGTCGACAAGAAGGCGCTATAGCTACCTTGCGCGCATACAGCGCCACCTGCGAAGCAGCGTCCCGCCCACTCGCCCCAGCACCCACCACGACGACCGTCTGATTCGCATACCTCTCTGGATCGCGATAAAATATCGAATGCAAGATTTCGCGTCGTCTGCCGTGCGCGCCGTTGCGACGACGCAGCCATGCGTCCTGACCGGGAAACGACGGGCTGTGTGGTTCATGATTGTGTCCGTTGGCCACGACTAAGTGGTCAAACGAACGCTGCGTCCTGCGTCCATTCCCATCCTCAACGACGATATCCCAACATCCCTCCTCTGACGTACCGACCCACGATGCGGACAGGACGGTGTGGTTGAACAGGATGTAAGGAAGGAGATTATATTGCAGTGCAAAGTCGCGGTGGTACTTGAGCACGTACTCGTGACTCGAAAACAGAGGAGTCCCGGGCGGAAAAGGGAAGCCGGGGTAGGTCATCGTGGGGACTGGCGTGTTGGTGTGGAGGAGGGGGTACAGTGGTGTCTCGGGTAGTACGGGTGGGTGAGCTAGTTCTGGATCTGGAAGCCTGTATGGCCGGTATAATGAGGATATCATGCGGTGATCACAAGGCGGGGAGATCGCACCATATGCCACCAACGTCTCGGCGTTGCTCGTACAACACTATATCGAGGTCATCATGCAACTCGATCTGGAGGTCGATGAGGGCACGAAGCACCGCAAGACCGGCGCTGCCGGCACCCACGATGGCCACTGACTTGTTTCCGTGCACCACTTGTTGTCGGGGAGCACTAGAGTCACCATGCCAGAGGAGAAGAAAACTTGTCAGCGACAGCACGAACTGGCGAACATCAAACATGATCGGAAAGAGCGGGTACGTCAATGCTCTGGATGTTCTTATCAAGCAACATGCTTGTGGGATCTTTTGAGCTCATGTCTAATGTTGATTGCGTGCGCTGAGAAACAGACATTTATAGCAGTCGGCCCGGAGTGATATGTCATTCGGAGCTGCGGCCCTACTCTGTCTTTTCTGCCAGACGGTCCAGCAACCCCTTGAGTTCCTCGGCCTCCTCTATCAGTTTTCCTATCGTCGCCTCTCCAGGTTCTACTGGGTTGGGCTGCCGAGGTTCCGGTTCCTTCCAGCTCAACGTCTGCACCGCTTCCTCAACGACCCCCTTCCATGTCTTGCCCTCCGCTCTCAGTAGCGAGATAAGCTCATCCTTGATGCGTCGACACGTTCCCACGCCGTCGTACCCAAAGCTGGTGTACACCTGGACCAACGACGCACCTGCACGCGCGTACTCGAGTGCGTCCGCACCAGATGAGATACCTCCACACCCGATTAGCGGAATGCCGGAGGGCAGGTGTGCGCGAAGCGTTTTCAGTGCCTGTAATGAATACGGCTTTAACGGCTTCCCTGAAAGACCGCCCATCTCTGATTTGTTGGCTGCGGTCCACAACGGTCAGCGACAATGCGAACAACCAATCGGATGTGCTCACGGTCGATCACAGATGATGGCCGGGTGATAGTGGTGTTACTGACAATGACGCCGTCGATCGTGCTATTCCGAATAACTTCTGCCACTTCGATTATCTGGCTTTCTTGAAGATCTGGGGCTATTTTTAGCACCAAGCGTGGTCGACGGGACGTTATTGGAGAAGGCTCGAGCTCGTCACGAGCCTTTGTTACATCTGCAAGCAAACTTTCCAATAGTTCTCGATTCTGTAGCCCTCTGTGACATTTTTTCGACGTGAGAAAGCAAGTCAGAGAGACGAACGTTAGTGCACACACCGAAGCCCTGGCGTATTCGGACTCGATACATTGACCACCAATACATCGGCATAAGGTCCAAACGTCTTGACGCCGGTAACAAAGTCTTCCGAAGACTCTACGGGCGACGACTTGTTTTTCCCGAGGTTTATAGCAAGAACAGACCCAGGGCGTAAAGTGGCAGTTGCATGTGCATCGGGGTCGCGGAATGCGGGTATACGGGCGCGTAAGCGTGGTATTACTGCAGTAGCTCCTTGTGAAGGGAATCCGTAACGATTAATGAGCGCAGAATCAGCGACTAGGTGGAAGACGCGTGGTTTTGGATTGCCTGGCTGCCAGCACCGTTTAGTTGTTGTGAAACGCTGAAAAGTTAGTGTCCATACCTGAGGTTTTGGTGTCACACTCCCGATTTCAACCCAGCTGAAACCAAGGTTAAAGAGACCTAACCAGGACTGTCAGTCTAACGAAAACAGGTGTTCATGTTTCACACACCGTCTATGGCTTCGCCTTCCTTGTCAAAGCCGGCCGCTAGACCGACCGGATTGGTTATCTCTTGACCAAAGACCTGCCGGAACAGCACGTCAATATTCCCAGGCTTCGCGTCGCCCCAAGAGATGATCCACCTGTGACCGCAGCGATTCGTCGTCCTCGACAGGATCACGTGGTGCTAACCCGCTTCGCAGCACTTTGACCGCTAACTTGTGGCCTGTCTCTGCATCGAACGCGTACCGCAACACGGGCGTGAAGACGTATCGATGGATCGCCGAGCGCGCATCTAAATAGTATGCGGTGAACAAGCCCGCAGACAGAGCGAACAGGACCGTGTATCCGGCTGTTCGGTAGAACGTGGATGGCGAGGGCTGGGACTGAGAAACGAATGATCTGCGGTGGAGTATGGGTGACCGTAGAAGAGGTATTCTATGCCGCAGAGCATGTTGAAGTGGAGGACGTCCTGCCATCATTGCTCGCCGTATTACTATGGATCCAAAAGGAACGTGTCGGGCGCTTTTGTTTGTCCTTGTTGAGTTCGGAAGGTATCGTCATCTCCATCATCAGCTGAGGCTGTCCAACTTGAACAAAATCCGCATGGGTACATCCCGTAATGCGGAAGGAATGCGGATCTCAGGCGTATAAAAGACGCGTAAAGTGAGCTCATGATCGTTCCTCTTCGTCTATAAAGCGCTCGCAGACCTCTCCAACCATGAGGTACCTCACTACACTCGCTTTGGCACTCGCCATCACTCAAGCAACTCCGGTCGAGCGTGGCGATGATTGTCCACAGGGTATTGATGTTTCTTCTTATCAGCCCACCATTGACTGGGACGATGTCGTCCGCAATGGTATCAAATTCGCGTACATCAAGGCTACTGAGGGGACATGTTCAGTTGTTTAGTTTGCCTCTCTTGCGTTGTATGCTGATCACACCTCCGTATTCAGATTATGTATCACCCACCTTCAATTCTCAGTACATTGGTGCCGCGAACGCTGGCCTCATTCGCGGAGCATACCATTTTGCACGCCCAGATAAAACCTCTGGTGCTGTTCAAGCAGAGTACTTTTTGGAGCACGGAGGTGACTGTGTCCGAGGTTTCATATACTGTCATCGTCTAATTTTAATTCTCTGGCAGGTGGTTGGTCCCCAGATGGGATTACCCTTCCTGGACAACTAGATATCGAGTGTTTGTAGTTCCTATCCCGCTGCTGATGAAGTCTGACTTAAAATAGATAACCCTTACGGTCCCGAGTGTTATGGCCGGTCGGCTTCTGAGATAGTTTCGTGGATCAAGGATTTCTCCGATACATACAAAGACAGAACGGGCCGGTAAAAATATCCTACTACTGTTATAAGCAACTGGTCTAACTACGGAACACTTTTTAGTTACCCAGGTGATTACCCTTGATTGGCGTGCATTACAACATGTTAATACCACTGTTTTAGTCATTTACACCACGACCGACTGGTGGACCACCTGTACTGACAACAGTCCGGCCTTTGGCGAAACCAACCCGCTGTGGATTGCTCATTACGCTTCTACCGCTGGTACGCTTCCTGCCGGATGGGACTACTATTCGTTTTGGCAGTACGCCGACAAGGGCCCAAATCCTGGCGATGCTGACCTCTGGAACGGAAGCTATGGTAATTTGAAAAAGTACGTTGTCTCATCGAGGCTCAATGGCGTCTCAATCCACTGGCGCCCATCTAAAACAGGTTTGCTCGCGGGGGTTGAGACCGAGGTCCGACATTGCTTTTCAGCGTCGTGCCTGTGACGACGCGTATCACTCTTTGTTGTCGAATGTATTCTTTGTGGGTCTTTAGCTGAACGTTGGACGGTGGAGTACAGAGGATCTGGTCACTGTACTAGTAACAGTTCAACTTTGAGGGATCCTCCAAGACTTACCGGTTACCTATCTCAGCATACACCGGGGTGAGCTACGGTGTGAGCTACTGCACGTATGTCCGACATCTGTTGAATTTGCGAGGTAAATAAAATCAACTCCAGTTTTGCATAGAACTATTTGATCTATGTGGCTAATATTGGTCGTCCTTGGGATCGCCAGCGGCCTAACCACTTCAGCACTTTAATCGCCAACTTATGGTTGTTTCCTCCACCGACTCAACGGGTACTGCAACATAGGCATGAACGGGCATCAATGTATTCGAGAGCGTACATATGAACAGTATGGGGCAATCAAGTCAGCAGTGGAGCGAACGAGACCGTAATGTTCAGACAGACGCGGAGGCCGAGGCCGAGGCCGGGACTGAGATCTGAGACCAGAAGGGCCTGCGGTGGAGTGTGGACTCGGATGACTGCAGAGTATAGCTGGTATTTTATGCCTCAGGAGATACACTTGGGAAGTGCTGGCTGGCGCCGGCACAAATCTTGCTTGTCATCTGTCAAGCTAAATGACCGACAGCCTAAAGAAATTAGCCACAAAAATCGCTCGTGCCGTTCGTTGCGTTGAAGTTGTTGCTGCCTTGTCCGTCGTCGTATCCGGTTTCCTGGACATCTCGATATTACCTGGATCTCGACATCCGACCAGGTTGTCACGTCCATAGGGTCTGCTTTGTGGGATCACCTCCCTCCGACTTTCCCCGTCATCGCCACGGGCATCACCTGGTATGTGTCAAGCAAGGACACCTTGTCAAGTCAAGCAAGGAATTGTCTTGTTTGTGCTTGTTGGGGTGGCACTCCACACCAGCCAGTGCACTTGGCATGTTGTTCGCCGCTCCTTTTCCTTTGGGTATAGTGAGTGTCAGGCAAGTTTATATGTATTCCCTTATTTGTGAGGTGGACAGCCAACCAGAGTTCATCGACACCATCATACCAACAGCGTCATCAAAACATTACGTTCATGAGCGATGCTTGTGGCCGCTCTGGCACACTGCCTTTCTAGGCGACGCCATCCATGAATTACTCTGGTTGACTGTGCTGCCTCGCCGTATGTCTTTGAAACTGTCCATATCGAGTAACGTGCAGGTCTTGAAGACGCTGGTGAATTGAACTCTACCCCGCAGCTTGCCATGAAGCTGCTTTCACCCACCATCGAGCAGACACTCGAGCTAAACGCCTTGAGATTGCCAAGGCGCGAAAGTAGATCCAGTCATTCGCTTGTTGGTCGCGCCACACGGCCGCGATGTTGCCAAGAACTGCAACGCTCTGATGCGAGAGGCTGTTATAGAAGGTGTCTGCATGGTGCAATCCCGTAATGCGTATGTCGTGAATATATTCCTCCCGAGGATCCTAAGGGTATAAAATGCGGGTGAAGTGTACTCATTCCTCTTCATCAACAAACCACTTCGCACATTCCTCCATCATGAAGTATCTCGCTTCAGTCGCTTTGGCTCTCGCTGTTGCTCGAGCAACTCCAGTCAAGCGTGACGACCCTCAGGGTATTGATGTCTCTGCCTTTCAGACCGGCATCGACTGGAACACTGTCAAAAATAACGGTATCGAGTTCGTATATATCAAGGCTACCGAGGGGACATGTTCGGTTATTTAGTTTGCCTCTCTCATCTGTGTGCTGATTATACTATCGCATTCAGACTTTACATCACCCCAGTTCGACTCTCAATACACAGGCGCCACGAACGCTGGCCTCATTCGTGGATCCTACCACTTTGCACGTCCAGACACAACCTCAGGTGCTGAGCAGGCACAGTACTTCTTGAATAACGGAGGTGAGAGCATCCCACCATGAGGTGTCATTGTCTGATCCTCTGCTAGGTGGCTGGTCTGCAGATGGGATTACTCTTCCTGGCGCACTAGACATCGAGTGTTTGTAGTTTTTACCACCACTGCTGATGGGACCTGAAGGCCTGATCTTCAAATAGATAACCCTTACGGTTCCGACAAGTGCTATGGGGTATCGGCTGACGATATGGTCGCATGGATCATGGATTTCTCCAACACCTACAATGGTCAGACGGGCCGGTACGACATCTCACCACTATCATAAGTAATTGGTCTGACTAGTTTTCCAGTTACCCAGGTAATTCATATCCCGAGTGATATACGTCACGCGTTGTTAACACTACTGTTGTAGTCATTTACACCACGACAGACTGGTGGACTACTTGTACTGACAACAGTCCAGCGTTTGGCGCTGACAACCCGCTGTGGATCGCTCATTTCGCTTCTTCGATTGGGGATCTTCCTGCTGGATGGGATTACACCACCTTCTGGCAGTACGCTAACTCGGGCCCGAACCCTGGTGACGCTGACATTTTCAACGGTGACTCTGATAATTTGGCGAAGTACGTTTTCTCTTGGAAACTCGACTGGCGCTTGCATTCACTGACACTCGATCCAAAACAGGTTTGCTCGCGGCAGTTGAACGTTGAACGTTAAGGTCTGGCATTTTCAGTGAGGTTTTTTATTGTGTAGATGTATGTATTCGTGGATGTGACAAGCGGGTATTGACGTATGAATTTATTGATGTTCTTCCGTCGAAGGCACGAAGTGTTCGGAACCAGATTCATGATTCAGGGGCCTCACAATCCAAGCGACAGGCTGTCCACTACTTACGATAACGTACAGTCATTGCTTCGCAGATACGTCCCGTTCAAAGATTGATGATCACTTCAGCTCTAATTGGCTGTTGCATGTTACCTTGCGGATTGGCAGTGTCTGGGAGATCGAGATAAAGTACAAAAGCTGGTTGAAAAAAGGCGTTGTCCAATCTAACATACTGTAACTCGACTGCAGATCGTCAAAATGCGTCGAGATTGATCGCTGAGACCGATGAGAAAACGGACACCGCACCGTGAACCTTTAATCAACGCTCCTATGCAGCCAGTGTAATCCCGTTTCTGGGAGTAGACCTTATGGAGATCAAACTGTACAGTCTGATCAATATATGCAAGGTCTGTCAGTGTCAGTAATCTTCGTGTTCATCGAAATTTTTGCCTCGGTGGAAGTCCTGCACAAACGGGAAGAACATAAAGGTATGGCCATGGGTATGAATTTCGTTTTTGGCGGCTCCTGCTCCTCGCATTCAAAGCGGAAGTCCGTCGTCATGACTTGAATGCTACTAGGAGCTTGAGTCCGGGCGTTGTCTAGTACGAACAGGTGAAATCCTGAAAAGCTGCCATCGACCTCGGGCTGACGCTTAGTCAGCATTCTTCTCGCGGGTAGGTTTGACGTAGTCTGATGACCAGACTAGGGTTGACGCCCATCTAAATTGAGATGGCTCCCTGGCAGTGGTCCACATTCTCAGAAGTTTTTCCCGTGGACCAGCACCAACGTCCAAGGCCCGATAACTCCAAGACTGCCAAGAACGGTCTTCTCTGACTGATATCCAACGTGAGTTCATTCCGAAGTCAGTCGGCGACGGATCTCACACGAACCGACACAAGCGTACTACATGTCAGATTCGGAAACGCTTTCTCTCAGCCATCTTCCGCTAGAGATTTTGCACAGTGTATTTCACTACCTCGATATCCCAGACATCTTGCGAATACGCAGGGTGTGTACATGTCAATTCAGCGTGCATTAGCCCGAGGGCTGAGTAGAATGATTTTACAGGTTAATCGATACCTCAATCAAGTGAGCCACAGCAAGCATGTATGGAGTTATGTCTATCGAAGAGCCGGGTTTATCTGCCCTCCTGGCCCATTCCTCTCACAATCCGCACACGACCTAGAGAAAGCGCTCGTCTCTAGTTTCCGCGTCGACCGAAATCTTCGCCATGGTGGTAGTACCCAAATGGAAAGACCGACGCTGAAGGTGAGGGAGATTCGGTATACCGGCGTGGACCTTCGTGTAAGGTTGGTCTTTGGGCGGTTCCTGCTTGTCGCTTTCAAAGAGGAGGTCCGTTGCTATGACCTGAACCTCGACACGTCTGATAGTAACTCGGGGGCGAGTATCATCTACCGCACGACGGGCGCGTCTCTGCGCTCGTTTGATTGCGTTTCCGCCGTCGACGCCGAGGGTCGCTCGTTTGCATGTGCGGTGTTGAACGAGATAACGAAGACGGCGGCACGAATGTGAGCTTTGACAGTGATACAATACAGAGGTCGCGCTAACGTCGTTACTAGTTCGATATATTCATTGAACGTAGGGGAACAATCTGAAGTGACTCTCGATCTTCTTCACCAATTTGAACGTGGCGCGTTCAATTGTATCGACACGGTCGACCTTGGGCCGCGTGTCATCGTCGTCAATGTCGGAGGTCGTGTTATTGAAGGTGGATGGCATCACGTCGTCTTGGACGTGCACACACACACGCAGTTCATGCTTTCTTCATTTGTCTCGGATATAAAGTGGGACTCGGAGGTAGTTTCTGAGGTAAACTTTCTTTTACGCTTTCCACTCTGGCATTGGAGTTAACATTCACGACACAGCTACCAAACTGGAATGCCGTTGAGGAGTTTACTTCGCCCACGAGCATCTCAACGTCGACACACGTGCTCGTAGCAGTGTCATTCTACACCCGAGCCGCCGGGTGGAGCACGTTCTTCCAGGCGTTTTCACTTCCCCCTCCACACACCCATCGCTATTCCACCCCTGCCTCGACCCCTCTCAGCCTTTCGCACCGCGGTTTGATTCCTGGCATCAACTTACCCGAGATAGCCCTCCTCCACGATGCTATCCTCGATTCTACCACGCAAGACGTGGTCATCGCCATCCGAGTTCACGCGTTCGAGCCTTCCCGTCCCCGCAGTCCCCTGTCGAAACACGGCATTCTCCGTTTGAGTGCTGGTAATCACGAAGTCGGTACCATCACATTCACATTGCTCAGTCCTATTGGCCATTCCCGAGCTCTGTTCCTTCGCCCCTCTTTCAATGGAACCGGTCGGGCGTTTTACACGCTCGAGCCAGGTTCACATGGGATCGTCTCAGCACTCGAATATGACCTACGCACTCGTGGCTACGATGACGAAGAACAGGAGGTCAAGGTTGTGGAATACCCTTCTATTTTACGGTTTCCGACCCCGCGCACGCTCTTGGACTATGATCCGTATGCCGGTCGGATTTGTCTCCGGTCTACCATGACAAAGTATAGCGTCATTGAGATTTTGGATCTTGCTGTCTAGATCGAGAGCACGCGGGTTTACCGAGGCACAGATGGACACACATTATAATATCAGTTGATGTAACGAACCTCCACTGCAAGGGGTCATTGTACCACCAAAGAGCGGTGTTGACCTTGACCTTTGAGTAGACCCGTAGGTAATTGGATTTGGGTGGGTTCGCTAGAAATAGTTGGGGTTGTGGTGGTGGTATGTGCTACTAGGGCTTGACTAGGGCATTCTAGTCGTGACCGAGGCTGTGAACGATGCATTTGGGATCCAAACTCTTCTTCGTCGCCAGATGGGACACTGGCAGAAGACAGGGGAGAAGCAACTTGAATGAGGTTTTCTGAGGTCTGAGCCTAGGAAGCGGGTAATCGTTTGAAGGTGTGGATTCAATCCACGGAGGTCTACAGCATGAAAACCAGATATAGTGATTTGCGTGGCAGCAGGCCTTTCGAAGAGTCTGGAAAACCATCCGGTATCGATTTGTATGAAATGGAAGTGAAAGCTTGACCGTCGGTCCTGGTCACTTATACGCACTCAGAAGGTGAGCTGAATCCAGCGGGTATGTCAGCGCTTAGTCAGCGTTCCCTGTTTCCGAGAGACCATCATGTCAGATCTCAACGCGCTGTCTCTCAGCCAGTTTCCGCCGGAGATCTTGCACCGTATATTCAAACACATAGATGTCCCGGACATCTTGAGATTACGCAGGGTACGTGAGAGTCCACTGGCCATGTGAGCTAGCTTGTGTAAAACCATTCTATAGGTCTCTCGGTACCTAAACGAAGTTAGCCATAGCAAATACGTATGGCGCGAAGCCTACCGGACAGCAGAGTGTGTTCGCCCTCCTGGTCCGTTCTCATGGCAATCCAAAGACGACCTGGAAAACATGCTCGTTTCAAGTTGTCGCGTCGAGCGAAACATCCGACACGGTGGTGGAACTGCCCAAACAGAAAGACCGACGTTCAAAGTGAAAGAAATCCAGTATACGGACGTGGCCGATTTCCGTCCAAGGTTGGTCTTTGGGCGGTTGCTATTCGTTGCTTTCACCGACCAAGTCCGTTGTTACGACTTGAACCTCGACACCTTGGATAGCGACTCGGATAGTACCATTTACCGGACGACGGCGGGTTGGACCCTGAAGTCATTTCGTTGCGCTTCTGCAATCGACGTCGATGGCCACCCCTTTACATGTGTGGTGCTGAACGAAGAAACAGAAACCACAGCACACGTGTGGGTTTAGACTTTTTTGGCGCCACCCCGAGGCTACACTCACGTCGTTGTTAGTTCCGTTTATTTGGTGCACGTGGGGGAGCAATTTAAAGTGACTCTGGATCTCGTTCACCAATTCGAACACTACGGGCTCGATATTGAGTCGGTAGACCTTGGACCTCGTGTGATCGTCATCCAAGGCCAAGATGTTGATCCCGAAGGTGGTTTTCGTCTCTTCGCCTTGGACGTGCATACACGCACGGAGTTCGAGCTTTCTCCCTTTGTCGATGTGGCGTTGATGGAGACAGGCGAGGTGTGCACATTCTTCTTCACTCATTTGATTCCGGCCAGTTGAGGTGTCATATCTGACACAGGTGCCAAACCTGTTTGCCATTGAGCAAATCATTTCAACCTCGAGCATCTCGACCTCCACGCACGTGCTCATGGCCAGATCGTTTTACGGCTCAACCGCCGGATGGCGTACGTTCTTCCTGGCGTTCCCACTCCCCCCTCCACACCCCCACAACGACTCGATCCCTACCCCTACCCGGACCACTCTCAGCCCCTCACACAGTAGTCTCGTTCCTGGAATCAAATTATCCTATACCGTCCTTCTCCAGGACGCGGTCATCGACCCAACCACCCAAGACGTACTCATCGCCATCCGAGTCCACACGTTCGAGCCCTCCCAACCCCGCACTCCCCTGTCGAAACACGGCGTTCTCCGTCTGAGCGCCGTCGATTCCTCGAGCGACCACCCTATCGGCACCATCACGTTCCAGCCTGTCGGTCCCTTTAGCCACCCCCGAATAACGCTCGATCACCCGTCTTTCACAGGGACTAGTCGGGTGTTTTATATGAGGCTCGAACGAGGTTCGCGAGGCGTCGTTTCGATGCTCGAATATGACGTGCGCGCGAGCGCGCATGGTAGTGGCAACGGTGACGACCCCGACGACGACGAAACGCACGAGGCCAAGGTCGTGGAATACTCTGGCATTCTACGACTCCCGAGCAAGCAAATTATGTTCGACTATGATCCGTATTCGGGCCGGATATGTCTTCTGTCTGGCGTGGAAAATAATAGCGTGATCGAGGTGTTGAGTTTTGGTGTGTAGACCGAGGTAATGCGCTCCAGTCTCTTTTAACCCTTTTTGAATGGTGCTGCACTGTTTCTGCACTCGAAATTGACCTTTTTGAGGCGCATATATATAGTCGAGGTCTTCAGAACATGGTTCCCGTGCTTCGGTTTCTGGGCCCAGGTCTTGGATTATGATCCCTGTTCCGACGGATTATGCTTCGAATGTACGATGGCACAAATAAAAGCCTCTATGATTAACTTGTCAATAACAAGTGGTGAATAACAGTTCGAACCGGCCTCAGTAAATTAACTATTTTACAGGTCTCTCGATACGCATATAAATGAAGTTAGCCACAGCAAACATGTATGGCGGGAAGCCAATCAGACAGAAGAGTGCATTTCTCTCGCAATCCAAAGGCCACTTGGAAAATATACTCGTTTCAAGTTGTCGCGTCACTCAGTGAAGGTGGCATTGTGAAAGGTTGGGACCGAATTTCTGCCCATTACTACGACTAGTGGCCGGTCCAGCAGACAGAAGACGACGTCCTGTCTTCCTTCCCCCTCCTTACTCGAAGTTGCTCTTGCGCGCTCCGTCTGTCTGATTAGTATTCCGCCTTCACAGGCAGCTTATAACGTCTGCAAGAATCGACGGCCAAGGATCTCACTGAATCAGGGTTTTCCTGTGTCATGGCCCCTGATTGGCGTAATGTGAGTTAGTTTAAATCATCTCTGTGCCCTCGTTCAAGGGGATTACTCTATAGCTCCAGGATCCAAGGACAATCTACGATGCTTATTTATTCACCGCGTGCCCACGAAGTGGTCAAGCGGCTACTATTCCACAATGTATCGTCCTTTGCTTCAAGTAAACTTTTTACTGTTCTTGTGAGTCTCAAAAACATACTTCGTCTCTTCGGCAAATTGCTCACCAAGTATATTCCAGAGTACAGCAAACCCACCTACTCTTCACATTCTTTCTTCTGCATCATCAACCATATTACACACTATTCCTTCATCTTCCATGTTTTCTTACAGTCGTACATCAACACATAAACCAAATACCAACGACACTGTATCAGTATCGAGCATAGACATGGATGACTTGGACGACCTCTCGACTGCAGACGATCGCACACCCATCTATTCCCTATCTCACCGTCTCCTTACGTTCGCTGCCAAACCACCCCATTCAGATTCATCACACGGTTCTGCTGCACTGGAGCCACGTACTCATATCCGAACTTCCTCTACCCAATTTGGGATCTCGCAAACCGACCTCGGAAGTGCGGCAGTCGAAGTAGGAGGGTCGGTTTTGAGTGGCATGAGATCGCTGGGCAGAATGGCCTACAATCCCGTGGCCGAGTATGCGCGATCGCATTCCGGTATGTCGGCGGTGACGCCTGCATCAGAAGACCCGACGCAGCGTCTCCTCTCCACACAGGGGGATCAGCGAGCATCCGTAATGAGCGGAGTCGGTCTGTTCTTCTCGCGAAGCGCACTTGCAGCGAGCAATAGGAACCACGATCACGATCAGGGTCACGCTCGTGAGCCTGCCCATCTCCGAGGTGCCACTACGACCGGGGATGCCACGCCCTCGAGTGACGATAGGCGTGACGCTCTGCTCGTTCATAATACGTCTGCTTCTGGTTCTTATGTTAGAGTACTCGACCTAGGATCACTCCTGAACAGCCATGCTTCGTCGCACCCACAGACCACCACTGGATTCGTCGCAGCCAAGCATCAGCCAATTGGCCATCTCAGGTTCACGCATGACGGGAATACGCTTCTCGTTGGTCCGAAGGACGGACAAGTCGTGCGTGTCTTCCAGCTTCGATGACGTGCGAATGCGTTGAGGGGGGTGGTGGGGCGGAAGGCGGATATAGCACGAGGCGTGGTGGGAATGGGGAGGAAGGCGAGAATGCTGGCGCTGGACTTGGGTCGATCCCCGTCGCACATTGGGCACCCCCACCGAATCCTGAGGACGACGCACCGTGGCACGTGTACAGTCTTCGTCGTGGTCGTACGTCCGCTCTCATTCAAGATATGGAGATCTCCCCGGACGGACAATGGGTGGCTATCGGAACTCTGAAGGGGACCGTCTATATCTTTGCGATCGATCGGTATGGTGGACGGCCCGATCTCAGGAGCCACATGGACACCAGGATATGGAACGTCGACAAACTTGTAAGTATCTCTCAGTCGTTATATTTTTTTGGCGTTGAGACTGACGTTATTTCGCGTTATGTCCAGCAGCCCCTTTCTGTGGAGCTGGCGCCAGTCGCGCGGTTACGTTCGACGTGCATAACAGGCGCCGACGGTTTTCGTTCCGATCTCTTGTTCACATTCGTTAGACGACATTGCCCACGACCCTCTTACTGCCACAGATGGCATCCTCGCCGAGCACGTCGTCAGGTCGCTCAGATCTTCCGCCAACCCACTCTTCCCATTGCCAGCACAACTTCAAGGACGTGCTCATGTTCAATGCGTCCAGTGGCGTTTTGTTCTTGCGGCGCATCGCGTTGGAGCAACGTGTTCGCGAATCCGGGATTCCGTTTGCATCGCCGATCGCGTCGCTCGCGACGAGCATTTCGTTACCAGTGTTGGTGCTGCAGGACGGGAGCACGTCGCTGCCGGTCCAGATGTGCTCGCCCATTAGGGACGCTTCGAAGAGACGGTCTGGCTTGACGCAACAAATCCTTGAGGCAGCGACTGAGTTGGTGGGCAAGGACAGTACGGTGGCGACTTGGCGATTGAAACGACGGCATGACTGGGGGAAGTGAAGCGAGTAGTGCATCGAGTCGGGGACCAACCAAAGCCTCGACCGTCCAAGTTCGTTTTCTCTCTCTCCTCTTGTCCTATATTGATATTGACGTGGTTGTACAGCTCGCTAGCGCATGCGGAATTGTCGACGTGCGCGCGTTCGCCGAGTCTCGTTCCAAGTTCAATCTATCTTCCCCATCAATTCTTGTTCTACACCCTGGGCGAAGACTACCACGCACTCATCCGACGATATCGACTAGCCATCTCTGGCGCCAAGATCGACGTACAGAAAGAAGTCGAGGCGAGTGCCTTTAGCGGGTCCAGCGGGGCACATTTCGTCGAAGACCTCGCCTTCCCATCCGACCAAGCACATTCCCGATCCCACTCGCACTCGCACATGCACGCACACGGCCCCTCGTCGTTTGACGAACCCCTCGCGAGCGCGATGAGCGCCGAGATGGCGTACGACCGCAGTGCTGGCGCGGGTCGCGCGACGATCCCGATGTTGCCCAACGGGGCGGCGCAGCAGTCGACGCGTGCGAGGGCTGGTCCGTCTTGGAGTGGCTCGGGAACGCGCGCAGCGTTGTATCGGGTGAGGGTCATGAGCGTGAGTCTGCGACTGGGGAGAGCGAGGGACGGGTACCGCTCGAGTTTGACGAGGAAGATGAAGACTTTGGCAAGGGTGCCCCGGTCGTTGCTGGCGAAGGCGAGGGCATCAGTGAGGGGGACGGAGAGGACTTGTGGCGTGTATGGAGCGAGGATAGGTTGGCTGTGGACGAGGACCAGCCCACAGGTATAGAACCGGATGAATTAGGTAAGCGATGTACATTCCCTTCTACATCTCCAACATTGTAAGTCATTGAGCGATCACCAACAGTCACCATTCTGATCCATCGCACTGAACATATGACATGATTACAGCAGCAATGGCACGCATGAATGAAGGTATCAGCATTATTAGACAAACTTCAGCATTATCCAACCCCTATGTCCAAACGAAACCCCCTTGTTCCATTCACTTGCTGCCCACTGAAATTCTTGAAGCTATATTCATCTACTGTGCTTGCGAGTGTTACGACGAGAATTCTGGTGAACCCACTCTTGCTGCACCTAGTTGGGTCAATGTTTCACGTGTCAACCGTCGTTGGCGCACTGTCGCTCTCAACTGTCACATCCTTTGGACCTACCTTTTCATCACATCATCACGCTGGACAGAGGAGTTATTGGCCAGATCGAAGCGGGCGCCATTGAAATTATGTGTGGATATGGGATTTCAGTGCGAAAACCGGTTGCACTGTGTAGAGCAAGTAATGGACCATGTAGAGCGCATCCAAGAACTCCAACTTAACATCTCCAAGTCATTCGAAAACCATCACATTATTTCCAAACTTACCTCGCCTGCTCCCTGCCTGCAAACCCTGTCAATGAAACTGCCAGTCAGGCTTTCTTCCGACTGGCCTTCATTGCCCTTCGGTGGGAACACTCCATCCCTCCGTACACTCGCGCTCTCGTGTTGTCCAGTGCCATGGTATTCATTCAAGCTGAGCGGTTTGAACCATCTCGTCCTCGGGGAAATTCCTGTCAAATTCCAGCAAAACATGGCGGGGTTCTTAACTACGCTGAGCTGTATGCAAAATCTCACACTTTTACATCTCCACCATGCCCTTGCTAGCGCAACCGGTTTTTTCTCTAGTGCAACATTTCATACCTTCCAGAGGTTCAATTTACCGCATCTTTCTCGCCTTATGATTTCCGCCCCGCTCTCGACCATCATCGCACTGCTGTCTTGTGTCGACATCCCTCTGAAAGCCATGGTCGTGTTAGAATGTGGTATCGAAGAAAATTTCTCCAAATCTGACGACTACGCTTTGCTTTATCCGCTTCTTGCTCAAAGATGCAGTCTATCTGAAGATCGGGCATCTTCCGGACCAACAATTCGCTCGTTGAACATTACATCTGGGTTGCGCTACGCAAATGTCGTATTTAGTACATCGGAACGCGAGCCCAGGATGATTGTCAACTACTGGGACATATCTGAGTTGAAGTGGGACTGCGACATTCCCCTCCAGGTCATGCTTTCTTTCAGCCACCGGATGTCAAGGAGCAAGATGGAGCGCATCGTGAGCCGCATTTGCTGCCCCACACCATTGCCAGATGTTCAGAGGGTTCACGCTTGCTCTCCTCCGCTTTCTCCGACCTTTTGGATGGATGTGCTCAGTCACCTACAAGGTCTGCGGTCCCTCAGATTGAGTCGAGGCTACATGCCACAAATAGCATACACACTTTCCCTTTCCCCAGACGACTACGCAGAGGAAGGTATACGTCAACATCCGAGTCAGCTACTCGCACCGGCACTGGAGGAATTAGAGCTCTATGACATCATATTCTCGACAGCAGTGGAAAGCCGTTATGACGTGGATGGACTACGAGTCCCCGATGTACAATCACTTCACGACGCTCTCTCTACCCGCAAACACGCTCGCGTTCAACTCATCATGACTGGATGCCACAGTGGATGCGACTGTGTCACCCCGAAGAAAGGGCGCACCTCGGTAGGGTGCTGTGTGGTGATGTGACAGAGGCAGGTATGATTCAGACTTCAGAGGAGAAGGCACCGTATTTAAAATATATTTACTCGACACATGTAATGGGATAGGAGACAGAAAATTATTTACAGGATATCACCTGTATCGAATCGTTTGCCAACCTGCACGAGAAGCATAGCATTCAGATTGTATGCACGAAGACATAAAAGACGTACGTACAGTCCGTGGTAGGCTAACAACAGGCACCCGAGAGACTGCAACACCATGACCTGAATTAATCGAAATCCATAAGTCAGTGCTGAATCAAGCAGGACAAAGACTAGCAACAGGATAAGCAACATTCTCACTGACCACCACCCCGTTAAGTCAAACCGTTTCTCTGGCTCATCAGGATCGAACAATCGAACGCGAGCGTGCTTGCAGACGGAGTGAGCGTCGCAGAGAGATTGTACACAGCAATGACCTTTGTACCGCTATAAATTACATTCCAGATCAGAAGACTCGTCACTCTTACCGAACGTTTGGAGCGATCTCAATTTGCAGAGGGTAGTCGTTTCCGTACGGAGCGTATCGATCATCGAGCATGATTTTGGTCACGTCTGAGAAACATGCTCACCTGTTGTACATTACGCATCGATCATCCATCTCGTGGATGTAAAAATAACCTCCTCGGAGATACTGACCTGTTCTCAAGATAGCTCTTCGACGGAAATCTCCACTCGAGTAGTACATGTAGCGTCTGCCGTCGATCAAGACGTTGCTAACAAGATCTGATGGGTCTCTTCACCATGGCCTCGGATCCGTTTGGTCCTCGTGCTCTCCGATCCGTGCGATCCACGTGACCATGATCGGCGAACGTCTACGATCCCAAGCAAATTGCGACAGACTCTGACTCGACCCGAGTCCGTCCGTCCGCGTTACTCAGTGACCACATTAAAAACCTCCTCGAACAACAACTATGGCCGAGGACGCCTCAGGCAAAGGTCTCCTCCTCAAAGCTGACCTTATCGCAGACACTTTTCGGAACGAAGTCCAAGCCGCCCTCGTGCGCGCCTCGACACCACCCACGCTCGTCGGTATATTAGGCACCTCTGCACCTCCGAGTCGGTTCTATGCCGAGTTCACGCGAAAGCAGTGTGATGCGCTCGGGGTGCGGTTCGTCCTCAAACTGGTCGGCTCGGCGGAGAGTGCCGAGCGGGCAGATGGGGAAGGGGTGGAGGAGGCGATTATAGAGGCGAATGAGGATGTGGACGTGGATGGGATCATGGTGCGTATGATTGTTCTATTGTTGATTTTTTTTGCGGCTCGGGTGTGTATGGATGTTGATGTGTATGGATGTACGGTGTTCAGGTGTATTACCCGATCTATGGTGGACGGCAGGTATGTATGCGGTGGACTCGACCCATCATCACAAAATTGACATGGAACGGGCGATTCTAGGATCATTATTTGCAACAAGTCAGGTCTACTCACTTTGAGACCCCCGTGGTTTCTCTTGCTCACCATAACCTTGTCCAAACAGATCGTCTCACCCCTGAAAGACGTTGAAGGCCTCCATTCCAAGTTTCACTATAATTTATACCACAAGTACGAGGTCGCTTTATCGGTTGACGTGTGCTATATATGTCAATGTCTTGTCATCCAGCATTCGGTTTATAGATCCCAAGTCTCTCAGGTTGTCCGTTCCCTCCTCCGTGCCGTGTGTGCCGGTAAAAGACGATATTCCCCCTCCCGGTATGGTCAAGTCTATCCTCCCATGTACACCCCTTGCTGTTGTCAAGTGCCTCGAATACATCGGGGTCTACAACAAAATCCTCGCATACGGCGACCGCGCATATGGCAAGACGGTGACCGTCATCAACCGGTGAGAATGTCAAGGTAGTCCTTTCCCCCTAACGCTCACGTACATTTCCCTTTTCCGTTTGATAGATCCGAAGTCGTTGGTCGCCCCCTTGCGGCGCTATTGGCCAACGACGGCGCACGGGTGTTTTCAGTAGATATAGACTCCATCCAGGTGTGAAAAGGGTCCTTCATATCAGGGCCACCCCAAATTGCATGGCTCACCGTATTGTTCCGATGACAGGAGTATACGAAGCGGCCCCGTACGCCGCCGGAGACGACACGGAAATACCTGCCACATCATGTCGCTCACCCGAGCCAACTGTCACTGCAAGAGTGTTTAGTAATCTCTGACGTCGTCATTTCGGCCGTTCCAACCGCTGAATACAAAGTCAAGACTGATTGGCTAAAAGAAGGATGCGTCGTTGTGAACGTGGCAGCCGACAAGAACTTTGAAAAGGATGTCAGGGACAAGGTGTGCTAGATGCCTTGTGTGGCGCTCACTCACGCACACGACCGTTGACAGGCATCCATCTATATCCCCGCCGTCGGGAAAGTTACTATTTTGATGCTCCTCCGGAACCTGTGCGTGCTCTTTATGGTCTATCATAATTGGAGATGCACATGACAAATGCTTGTTCCGTTTTGCTTATCAGCATGAGGCTTACGCTCTATAAGGACGTTGCGGAACCGGCAATTGGGTCGGCGTGAATGGGGGACATAATCGATTACAACCCCGGTATGTACACCATTAGGAGGGGAATTACCATTGCAAAGCGTTCCACTAGAGAAGGAAGCAGGTTTGGTCCAGAGATGTAGATCACTCTGACCAATGTCTAGAGTCGAATGATATGAACTGAAATTACTTGAAGAGTGCTTCGGTAATGGTTGAAGGATCAATTTGCTTGGGTTTCTCAGGATGGGAAAAGCTTGGCGTAACAGGGGTGGCCATTCCTGACCCATCTTGGGACAGGAACCGCACACGTTGTCGGTGAAGCTGGACAAATGTCAACGGACGCGTAGACCACTCTGGACCGCGACCGGACACATACCTGAGGGAGCTTTGGGATGATAGCGAGGACGATCAGAGCCGCTAGGTTTACAGCAAATAGCCATGGGTTGTAATTTGTGTAGTGTGTCGAAGCAAGGAACCTGATAACATGAATGATGGGGTCCGAGTGAGGTCGTAGTCGATGCTTACAGTAATATGGGCGCGGTGACCAGCCACTTTTTTGCTGGGGTATACTGCGCACCATCGTCAATTTGTTCCCAGAGGGTAAGGTCGTCGTAAGCACCGGCATGCAGGTCATTGTCGAATGGGATGCCGGTTACCCAGTGGAACATGAGATACGACAGCTAACGACATTGAGCACCTCATCAGGTGTACAGAGAAAGCAGACACCCACTGCAAGGTATATCAAGTTGACCATAGTCCAGCTGATTTGCTGTGTCATGCCAGGGATGGTATCGATGATAATCTTGCCCGTGAAGACGAGGACGACGTGGATCAACCACGCGCCTGTAACATGACGTTTGAACGGCGAGAAAAATAAGGTTCGGTTATTTGCGACACACCCTTTGCGTTGACCCAGTTCGCGTTGATGTTGACATACGCACTTCTGTCGAGCAGCTCTTCGACTCGTCCCCCGACTTCCTCGACCTTGACGATGCTGCCACTTCTTTTACGGCCCTTGAGCGCTGCAGTTTGGTGAGACAGGGAGAGTTGTGGAAGCTTGATGGTTGGCAGGGAACTCATGGTGAGGATTTGGGATAATGGCAAGGCTTGTCGTGGCCGCGCGCAGCAAAGTACCTGGTAGCTTACGTAACTACGCCAATAAGACATGCCAAAATATGTACAAATACCGTATCTGTCGGCACGTGATCGCTTTGACGACGACCAACACGACACGGGGAAGCGTCGAACCTCGTATCAATGCTGTTGCAATGGTGTAACTTGAAACCGCTCGGACCCTCCAACTTGGCTGCCATACGCTTTGCGTCCCCGTGTAGAGTCCAAGCCGTCAAGATATTTCCGACAGGCGCGAAACCGTTTGCAAACTGCCCAGATATCGTCGCGTAAATTTCTATCTCTCTGCTTGAATTTATATTGACCGCAATCTGCAGACGAACCGAACCAGACTCGTTCTTCATCGATGTTTACTTCAACGCGCACCCGGTACCAGGTTCGCAAGATGGGAAACACAAACTCAAGGCACCCAACGCGCTCATCCCGACAGTGATCGCATACTCGGGTGGGATGACCGAGTTTGCGATTGACATGGGTGCCGATGTATGTACCTATCTCGTTCTCCTTTCGCGCAAGCCTGACGACCACATAGTTTGGAACACGACTTATGATTGTGCGCGGGGACTTTGAAAGCGCGTCAATGGCCGTGTACGGAGAGGTCGTCACAGACTCAACCGCGTCCGTGACCTCGTACACGCCGGGATTGCTACAGCTTCCTGAACCTATCTCTATTTCACCTGCCCTCGATCTCGCAAATGCCTCCGATCCGACGTGTTTGGCGAGGCAGCTCCTCGCTTTGATTCCAAGCGCGCCCTCACTCAACCTTGTCATTCGTCTGATGTTCTGCTTGAAGCCACCCAACGACGATTGGGATCTCCCTGAGTTTCCCCATTTATATTCTGACCTGAACGAGGAGGATATGGATATCGATCTAGATTCAGCATTTCGTTGTTTGAGTCGTCCAGTGGCGGAGGATGTTTCGGTCGAATCTCTACAGCGGTTTGTAGAAAAGATTGCGGATGCAATTGGTCCACTGGTCTGCGGCAACTTGTTCCGCGGGTGTTCTTTCCATGCTGACGATCTCATGGCAAGTAGGATGATACCCAGGCTTATCTGATGTCTGGCATACTATGTCGCTCTGCTTCTCAAACCTTCCATTTTGCACAGGCACTCATGGTGCGTGTTGCCCACACGGAAAAATAACTGTGCTCTGAATCGCATTATAGCAATCGATCGACTTGGAAAACGTGTTTGAGGTTTCTAACTTGAATGATGACGACACAATATATACCCTGTTAGATGCGTCCACCAACCCTGACATTGCAGAACTCCTTGATGTCGACTGGTTCAAGGATTTGCTCCGATCCGTGGAGTCGTTACCCACGGCCCGACGGGAAGTTAAAAAAGGTGCTCGAAGACTAACAGCTCGACTACGGGACTGGCAGGTATTGGAGGAAGCCTTGTCGAACCCGGAAGCTAACTTTGCGGATGCTTGTCGGTTTCTAAGGGAAATAGGAACCGAAGAAAAGTCGTTTGGTATCTGGTTGAGCTGCATGATAATGCATGGGAATCTTTGGACAAGTGTGCGAGACGGTCCACCCCGTGGCGATGGCCCGTTTGCATCATTTTTGGAGCCACCGTTAACAGCGATATCCCATGGTGATTTCCTCGGGTTTGTTAGAGCTTATATCGGCGTTGCGTCTGTCCTGGCCGTCTACGCTTTCTCAGATAGTCTTCCAAACGATCATTGTCGAGAAAGGACGTTGGGAGCGTTGAGATTATGGCAAGATGTCCCTGGCTATCGCGAAGTACGTCCTTTTTCCTGATTCTGGGAGTACATCTGATCGCTTCGCAGATAGTGAATCATCTTTTGTTACTCCGCCAAATGATCTTCCGGTTGGAATCCATGACGATAGACAACGACCCTCCGGCCCAATCAGGTATTCATGCGGAAAACATTGTATTGAACCTCGTCAACGAACCTCGATGTTACCTCAGTTCAGACTTCGTCAAGTGTCTACAATCTTGGCAGCCATTTTCCTTGACCTACATCAACGAAGAGGAGCGTATTTCGTTAAACAGGGCAGCTATGATAGCTGATGACGGACCCCGCGGTGCAATTGAGGAACTCGTCCGGACGGACTCCCCGCCATTTGACCTGGGTCGGGTTCGTGAACTGAGAGTCGCCGTTGCTGTTATCCTTCATGAACTCGAGGAGGAAGAATCTGGAGATTGGAATATCCTTGACACAGCGTGGAGAGGAGGCAAACAGGGCATGATCTTTCATATCATAGATTTGGCGTCTTCCGTCAGCCAAGAACTCAAAACCTTGTGTTCTCTTACCATTCCACAACCACGGGAGGCAGGGCTTCCGGAGCAACTGTTGTTGCTCGCTGATGATCTGTTACCTCTCATCATCCACCTCGAGCCTCTCTCGGTAACCGCTAGTCGGTCTATGCGCTCCATCATCGTGGCGATAGCGGATATCTTCACTTGTACCAACTTGTTTTTGTCGCAAACGCCAGTTCCACCTGCTTTTGTGGTGACCGGAATGCGCGTACGACAGACCTGCGTGGCTGTTCTTCGCCAACTTTCCGAGTCGCGGGGAGTAGAATCCGCAAGGCGAGGACCAGCACTTTTCCTTCGAACGCTCCTCGAGCACGGTCTCCGGGTGGACGACACTGACCCGGCCCATCGCGTCCACCAGATATCCACCCTCGTGGACTGTCTCATACCTGAGCCTGGTCCAGAATCAGCCCAATCCAACTCAAGATGGGTACAATCTGTCATACCCCTTATTCTCACCGACCTCGGCACATTCTTCCGCTCCCTAGACGTCGATCGCAGACTTGATTTTATCGATCGACTTGTCACACTAGACAATGGAACTCTTAATATCGGCGAGTGGCTACTGGCGGAGGAATTCAAGCATATGGCCAGCGTTGCTAGACTTCTGGGAGGCATGCGAGACCCCCATCATATTCTCGCGCAATATGAAGTCAATCTCTATCTTCAGCTCATTGTCAGGCTCCTGGACAATTCATCTAAACATTCCGATATGTGCATGACCACCATTTGCGCTCAGCCCGAGGCGAGCAGTGCGCTCACTGACACTATCACCTCCATGCTGAGTGCCCGCCTGCATTCTACATACCTCGTACAAATCTGCCGAACTCTCTTGTCTTCTCCTTCGCTCAGCGATTCGACCCTCAAATTCGCAATCGCTCTCGCACTAATTCGCGGCATCACCGTGTCAGAACTAGACATCGGTACGGGTGATACGTTCGATTCTGTGCGAGCCATGCTCTCCACTGTCAGTGAGGCAGAGCTCGCTCTAGATCGGCTCTTATGGGAGTTCGGTCACTGCTTCTCGTCAATCGCAGGATCCGGGAACAGCTTCGACTCGCTGGACGTCCAAAGCGTCGTCCGAGCACTCGACTGGCTCTGCGACAAGCTCCCAGGTCCATCCGACCTTCCCGGACTCTCCTGGGACAAATGGGACAAACTCTGCGAGATATTCCAAAACGGTGTGTTACCCGACATGTACCCTGCCTTGAAATCCATCAAGGGAAAATTGACGCCACTCCCTGATTCGTCTATTCCCACGACGTTAATCCCGGATGGGCGGGTGAGCCCACTGGTGTTGTCGATTCACACGCTCGGAGAGGTGTTGCAGCCACCTGCGCCTGTCCCGTGTACGCCGACGCGTAAACATAGGTCGCTCGCTTCAGGACGGGACCGGGACGTGCTGGGATTGGCAGCGCTCTCGCCGCCGACGGCGTTGTTGAGGTCACCAGCTATTTCCGGGCTCTCAAAGACGTACACGAGAAACGATTTTAGGGAATTGCGACAAACGCCGTCGGCGAGGCAAAACACGAGTCGGATGCCGAGTTTGCATGTCGACGTGAGTGTCCTGTTTGTTTTCGTCTGCTTTCGTTGTCTTTTTGTTGTCTTGCTTCATGAGAGGGAATTGATTGAATGGTTTCTGACATGTAGGAATTCGAATTTGGTTTGGCGACGTCGTCGCCACACGTTCAGCCCCAGATCGACCCGGGTGTGGTAGGGTTACAACCGTTTGGCCTCGGACCGCCGTTTAGCATGAGCTAGTATTTCGTTTGGTGAACGCATTGGTGACGTATGTTCTGGATTGGACACCATGGTGTGATGTGTCTTGACTCTTATATTTGGGAATGGCTCCCGTGTACATTATGACTAGAATACAGAGTTCCTTGATGTCTGACGTCTAGGTTCCAGCTCGATATACCACTAGTAGTGTGCTGCGAGCTGTTGCATGCCACTTATCCCGGCACTGATGCAGGTTGTCATCAAACACATGGATCATGAAGCACGTTAGGACAAGTCTTGTGTTGATTCCACTAGTCATTGCGTGCCAGACTCGCGTCTGAAAAAATGCCCTGCTCACTTGCACACCTCTCCAAGTCACCGATGGTCACGTCTAACAGCTTCAAAGAACCTCAGTCACAAGACAAGTAGCGCTTGGCCGCAGCACTTGTGTACCCTTAGGCATCGATACGAGATAAGACTGGACTGTAAAATGTCACATCCAAGATTGCGGTTTCTATCAACAAAGCGCGCATTCATTCGCGTATTGTTCTGGAAAGTACATGGATCTTGATGAAGCGTAGAAAACTCTAGTACACAGCAACAGAACCGGCTGTGTTGGTGGTCGCACTCCACACGGGCGTACCCGGCATCAACTCGAGCGCATTCGACGTCATCAACAACCCCACTGGCCATGCACCCGACTTGATCAGTACGTCACC
Source organism: Boletus barrowsii (assembly GCA_038088775.1). Lineage (NCBI taxonomy): Eukaryota > Fungi > Basidiomycota > Agaricomycetes > Boletales > Boletaceae > Boletus > Boletus barrowsii. The sequence goes on from JBBPJP010000232.1 coordinate 29,800, forward strand.
AAGACGATGGTACGAGCTCGACTCACCGATCAAACCAAACAAGCCCAAGACGCTTCCAAACACCTCTACGACCAGGACTTTGACGAACAGGTTGGGGTCGGCAGCGTCTGCAAGAGCGGCTGTGCTGCCTGCGACACCAACACAAAGGCCACAAAACAGATTACACACGCCCACCGTCAGACCACCAAAGAAGAGGGCAAAGCCTGGAAAGCGGATCAAGGATCGATGTGGAGATCATGAGAGCCGGGACATGAACTTACCGGTGTAATAGTTTTGACGCGTGTAGAGAGCTGCTTCGGGGACGACTTGTAGTTTCGCGGAATAGACGATGCCAAGGATCTATAGACGGCAATTCAAGTTTGACTAGACTACGAACAACTATGTTGATTGACGTACCACACCATAGATGGCGACGACTTCACAAAAGATGATGCTAAATGGATACGAGGCGAAGAATAAGGTTGAGACGGAGGGAGCGTAGATGGGACTGACGCACCTAATCAAGTTCTTGGTACTGATTCGTGGCGTTCGGACGCCTCCACCGAGGATCGAGGATCCTGTCAAGAAAATGCCCCTGCAAGGAACAATATCCGTTACCAGGCACGGAGATGAGGAAACGGAAACCGCCCGTCCACAGGTAACGCACCACCCAGCTCCAAGGACACTCAGACCAATACAAAGACCGATTCCAAGAGAACCCCAGACAAAGGGACTCGTTTCTTCGAGAAAACGACCGACATTGAACGCTTCGCCTGAGCCTGCGGAGTCAATCGAGTGAGTGATAGCGTTGCGGTTCGAGTCGAGTATGAACGAACCTGTAAACAAAAGATATAGAGCAACTATCGCGACGAGAAAGGAAGGGAAACCGATGGAGTAGTACGTCGTGTAGTACCCCATTGCGTAGATGAGGTTGAGCAAACTTGCTCGGTTCTGTCGCCGTGGTTTGTTTGTACTACTCAACATGTGGCTGTGGGAAATAGCCCCTGTCCATCTTCAGTACTATTCCAGGGGGGGCGTAGTATTTCCGAGATTATTTGTAGAGAATTTCACTTCCACCAGATGATGATGCGCAAAGTACAGCAAGCAATCAACCCGCTCAAAATCGTGCTTCCAATAGCACCCTCGTCCCTAGTACGCACCACGCGTCGATCTTTGTCTCCTGCCCATCAAGCGTGCAGTTAGTCATGTCGAATGTGATTATGTGAGCGACTTTGCGGGTGGACAGAACGTCGCAAAGAGACTATCGATAGTACTTGGACTCTTTCAGTTGAATGCTTGTGCAGCTAAAACTCTTCGTGCGCCAAGTTGATGCAATGAAAATGGATTTATAACGAGTTCCCACTGAGCTCTGCGTGGTCATCGCCCTTGGTTGCGTAAATAAGACCTATTACTCATTACTCGGAAAGGGACTGTATGTACTTAGTACACCTCTAATAGAACGCTTTTAAAGTTGAATTAACGGTGACCATCGATCCTGCTCCGATCCGGTCTGCCTCACTGCCCATATGGGAAGTATTGCTGGCATGTCGGGTCTCCAAGTGCCGAGTAGTATGTGAGAAAATTCTGCTTGATCGCAGCCTGGAGCTCGGATGTCGGGTTGGGGTACAGCGAAACCGTCAAATTGATTTGCTTCTGGTAAACGTAGCAGAACTGGAAAAAATGGATCAGCATGTTACAACGACACCAGTTGCACCACAGGCAGACACATACAGTACCAAGGTCCTGTGGATTCACGACGTAGTTGTTCACCCCGTTGTTGCTCCCAGGCTTAGCACCAGCCTCGGCAACGATCGTGAAAGTCAGGTTCTCAATAAGCGGGAATTCAAACGGTCCCTGACGACGATAGAATCCGTCGGGGAACATGTGCAAATCAAAGAAATGCCTCGCCCCATCGATTGTAAGAGGTTTCTGGTTATCCACCGTCTGGTTGTTCGTGAACATGGCGAATATGAATGCCGATTCAGCAATGGCACCAAGAAACCGCGGGGTCTCAAACGTGAACTCGGGGTTACGTGCGATAGAGTCGTTAATCCGGATTTGCCGGTTCAAGACTATCGCGGGGAAGGTGAGCACCCCTCCCCCGACTGCATCTGCCGCAACTTGGAACTGTCAAAAAGAATGAGAATGAGGTATATGCAAATAGTCGGTAACTTGTACATACCGCATCGAACAAGGTCGCGTTGAAATTGAAGTTGTTACCGAGGAAAACGTCGTCGCGAGTCATGCTAGCATCGCCTATTGTCGATCAGCACATCGTTTATCGTGGAGAGCCGCATGAACCTACCCTCAAAGTGACCGTGAGTATTAATCCCGGTGGTGGGTTGTCCGTGTGTGGTCGTGTTCGCACCAATGGACATCAAGTTCGTCAGATGGTTCCCGTCGGTGATAAATGCCTGTTTCACACCCGTTGGTTAGGAGGGAGATGAGATGACGGAATACGCTTGAACGTACCGTGTAACAGAGGAAGGAAGCGAATTGGTGTCCCAGGTTGAAGCCTGTGAAATTCAGATCAAAATCTCGATAAGGACATCTATTGGATGATCTACATACCTTCCTGGACAGCAGTGATGATCTGAGCAGGAGTCACCACGCCGTTACGTGGGAGATACTTTGCAGGAGAACGTTGTTTGAGTAAAGTGCTTTAAGATGATTCCAGATTGTAATCACTTACCCCATGGGATGCCAGGGTGTTCAATCCAGGGCAGGGACCACGAATGTCACCAGGCCGGAGAGGCTCGAATGGGTGGGCCGCATCATTGACCAATTTCCCGGAAGTGTCGTTGATGGGAGGCGGGAGAGGTTGTGGGCCAGGCATGTTACCACCAAACTGTCGAGTAACAGCTCGGACTTCTTCTTGGGACAAGCCTGCAAGCGAACGATATTCTGGGAAGTTCGCTAGGTGGGGGAATCCCAATGCGTATGGAATGAGAGCAGTTATTGTCGCGATGATCTGTGACTTCATGTCGAATGCGAATGAAGGAGTTAGGAGGAAAATCTTGATAGAAACCCACCATCCCCAGATGATCTTATATCGAATATCATGTTGGTCAGCGCATGCATCAGGCGTCTGCGAGCAGTGCGCTGCTTGGCACATAGCACCGTCCTAAATATCTTGTTGTCATCCTATGGCAACAAGGAACAAAACGTACTCGCAGGCAATGTTCAATTACTACCAACGACACAATTCTTTACGGCTAAGGAACTTTGCCTATCCCGACGCGTTTTCTCTGCGTTTTCTCCTGGATGTTAATGATATAGTCTAAAGCTGTCCATAAGTTCGCGACGTACGAGATTCAAATTGCCTGCAGACCAGTACTCGCATACCGTGACTCATGCTGTTGCACTGGCCGCGGAAGGACAGCTGAAATTGGAATTACGACAAAACGACATATGACCAGGCAACATGAGTGGTTTAGTTGTCAGCTCCGGTCTATCGACGTCTTAGTAATATCATGGCTACGAGCTTGATCAGAGAGTTACGAACCTGAATGCGTTTTGAATCTTTGTCGGCCGCCGAGAGATCGTACAGTCACAGTGGTCCCACAAAGTTTTCATTTGCGCCCGCCACCCCAGTCCGATCAGGATCGGTCCTGACTCTTGGACTAGAACACCGCAAAGCCAAACCCTGTGAAACCAGCACGCAGGATATTGTATTACGTGCCTGGCGGCAACGTCCAGTCGCTTCCTCTACTAAGACCAAGTAAGCTGTACAATAAATTTCATCAGCAGTCATCTCCGAGGATTCAGTGAGCACGCGAACGTCACAGGCAGTTACAGACACTACAATGCCGAGCTTCACAGAACTGTCAAATGCAGGACAAAGCCTCGTGAATATTGAATACCGCATGTTGTGGTGAATGCCGGATTACATTGCAGGACTAGGATGTGCCAAACTTCGAGTGGTGGGTTCCGGGGCAGGATTCCCACGGTGGTGTTTGGATCGTAAACCGGTTGTGTCGGGATCTGGATCTGATCATTCTACCAGCGGAGATACGGGACGTTTACCCCGGCTACTTACATGTCAAGATTTGAGCAATATTTACATTGTTTCCTTGTAAGAGCAGTTCGGAACCGGTCATGTGAACGCCTTAGTTCTATGTTACAAGGTATTCTCAATGGTTACCGTAGCTCCATGAACCGCAGCCCCGTTGGGTTGTTGCCGTTCGAGTCGCGCTTTTCCCGGGTCCAAGTGACCAGCTCGTCAATCACAGAAGCTGTGTACTTGTCGGCGGACACCATACGTCGAAACAAAATAGCGCAGTGCCGCACTTACTCTCCCGAGTCCCTACTACGTAAATAAACATGCAATGGATTTTACAAAGCGTCACAACCATACTAACGACCCGGCAGCTTTGTTGCCCGTGACCTCGCTTACGAAGGAGTATTGTTCGAGGCTGTCACTATTACAAGTTAAAACACAAAAGCGCTAAGAATGTTCTTGTAGTGTTTTGTAGTGAGACGTACAGTCGGTCCTTCAGTGCACCATGCACGTCATGTACGTTTTGCACACAAACTCAACACTGAGACTCGTTCGTTCCTGGTCAGTATATTGTCCTAGGTCCAAAAGGAAATTGCAGTCGAGCCATCAGAGTCGTTCAACGGCAGAGTTCTAGTTGTGTAAACATACATCGAATGATGATTTCCTATGAGTACTTGGCTGCAGTCAGTATGGATATGCCCTCACTCGCTTGGAATGAACGATGAGTAACAAACTGACTCAGAGATCACAGTCTGCAACTTGCCGCCATGCACATACGTACCTTGTTTAGTACCAGTTGCACAGGGCTCGAGTCAATGAGGGTGTCCGTAATGGGTACAGTGATCGGAGTCAGAAGCCGCCCCAATCGGGCCTCTGAATGATACTATAATTAGCCTGCCTCTTACCACATTGAGAAAGCGAACCCACTACAGTCGCTCCCGGCGCTCCTGCCATGATTGGGTTCGTATACATTATCACATTTACCACCTCACAAGTACTCGTGAGTGGACCCGTAAAGCATCCAGGTTAATGTGCGACGCTCAACCGTAGCCATGCCAGAGAGGTGATGGACGCCAATGGGGGCGATGGTATTGGTAACTATATGTGAGGCACTGTTGCGCAAAGATCAAATGATCTCACCCCGATCACAGGACCAAAGATATTCCATTGATGGAGTTCGAAGCTAAACCTCGTGCGTTTGTTGTTTTATCGTAATGACAGTTTATCCCTAAGCTTCGGTGGAGCGTGGTGGTACGGATCGCAGCACGAGTTGCTGGTCTGCGCGCAGTCCGGGTTCCATCTCGAGCGTATTGACAGTCTTAGTCATCTCATCTAGATGCAATGAGGGACCCGCAGACAAAACGAAGCGAAATACGCAAAAGTCCTTAGCTGTAAGAACCGTGTTGTTGATAATCGAACATTGCTTACGAGTACGTCTTGTTCCTTGTTGCCAATTATCAGGATGACGGGAACCTGTTCCGGACAGTGCTGTTC
>JBBPJP010000233.1:0-35177 GCA_038088775.1 Boletus barrowsii
TCAATCAACTGAAGTACCCTTGTTACCGTGAAACGAACAAAGACTCCGTTATGTATGTAACAGCACAGGACGTACGCGTCAAAAGTCCGTTCAACCACGGCGTTCATTGGTATCTTGGTAATGCTAGGAGCGACACTCGGATCAGTGTGATGGCACGGGTGCCTGGGGGAAGCAAAGTGATCGCCTTGACCGGTGATATCGGTATCATCATTTTAGACGCTCGTCCTCCGTCTCGGGCGATGCCGCAAAACCTCTCTCATGCCGTACTTGACAGAGAGTACCTCTCCCGCGTCCCTCTCCCGCCCTTTTTTTGCGAAACGACACGATTGACCCCACTCCCATCTTCGCGAGAAAGACTCGTGGAAAAAGCTAATTCCCTACGCGCGCACCCTCCACATAGAAGACGACCTCGAAACATCCGTCGACCGTGTTCTCGTCCCACTTACTCTCGCCGGGACGCTCGTTGGGCCCAAGCTCCGGTAGCAGTGGGTCCCGCCGTCGAACGCCATCTCTAAGATCGACCTCTTCGGAGAGTCATCTACCCGAAAAAGCAGGTAGTAACGTTGACCCTGCTCCGCGCAAGGTACTACTTTCTTCCTGTACCTGCTTTCTTACGCGACAGAACGGGTGACCATATCATCCATTGCAGTGATGATACTTCCCGTCGTATCACATAATTTGCTCCCATCATTCGTGCACAGCACGTGATGGTCAATCAGATGATGCTGGTTGCTCGGGTGACTTAGTCCCTGTCGGGTACGTATGCATCTACTGCGGGGCGAGTCGGTCTATGGTGGGAAACTCAGCGCTCGCCCAAGGAGCATGTAATCGCAATCTCGAGATGTAAGCTACATGGGATTAGTTTTATGTGTGTCTAAACCACCAGAAAGAATGAGGTAGCCGAACGCGCAGTTGATACAGTCCATTATCCATGTACTTGTCCGGCAAAATCAATATGTCAGCACATGCCCGTCGAAATGATCGAGGTTTGATCCGGAAGTTGGGTTGTCAACACAGGATCATTTCCGATGTTCCCGTCGCATACGTGGCTGCTCAGATGTCAGTGGTATGCATCCAATTACATTGTTATGCGTACCTGGAGCGAAGGCCAAGGAGTGATCTCACTGCTCTAGACGATACAATTGTACTAAAGGTTCATCACGGTCAGTCAGCCCTGGCGAATCAGGTCCCGGTAGGTACAATAGGATACCTTGCGGTGATGGCTGTCACGAGCTCGTCAACTACATCATGCACATGTCACATCACGAATTGACTTACCAAAATTACCAGTTATACCCACCATAACTGGTATGGATTAAACTAATGGCAAGTACGAAGAGGAAACGATCATACCAGGAGGACCAATGAAAGCAAAAACCTGTAAATGACGATGAGTATACGATAAGGAATGGGGCCAAGGAAGGGCAGACCGTTGGTGGAATATTCATTACAACAGCTACAACAAAATACGATAAACCTTGCGAGCGCAAACACTCGTTCAGAGGAGATCCACATGGTTGTTTTGACAGTTTGATGATGGACAATACGAACACGAGGAAATCATAACACATGGCTTGGAGATATCAGATCAACGGAACCCCACTTTGAACACCATAATATGGCTTACTGTACATGAAGACGCCAGCGCTCACTGTCGGGTGCATGAGATAGATGGCACAGGCTCCATCTGACTTGAAAGACTTGATATTGACTATATCTGATTCACACCTATGGTAAGTTGGGGTGAAGACTTCGAAGATGAGCTCATACCCAGTGCCAATACTGCCCAATGTCCAAGAGAAAGAAGCAGTAGTAGCAGGTGCAGTGGACGGGAGTCCTTCCAGATCACCCAGCTATACGCCTTGTAATAAGTAGATTGAACAACATATAGCACAACTCGGACTCACGTGCGAATCACGAAATTTGTTGAAGAAGCACCTATAGCAATGGCCCCTGAAATCTGCAAGCCAAACAGCGTATCAACAAATGTCTAACGTGCAAGTGGAGTATCTCACTGCTATCCAGACAGCTCCAGCTGGGCAGACAGATACGTTATATGAAACAACAATGATAAGCGAGTGAGAACTGACATTGACAAGCAAAAGGACCCGAAAACGGACTCATCCCAAGTGCACTGTGTCAAGATGAATGAGTCGTCCACCTGTGCGTCACCCAGACACTCACAGTAAAAGAAGGAGGGTCAAAAGAAATAATCTTCCAAGCAGATATGGGATCTCCAGGCGGGGTCATTGATGGCCGAGAAAAAAAAACGTACAACCACTTACAAGTGGCCAGCGCCAGGGTAACCGCCCACGAATGATGGCGTATTCTATACCACAGGATCGAAAGTATTCCCAACTAGAACAATGATCATGTCAAGGACGCCGTTCTGCGGAGAAGGAAACTAGATACCCATGTATGCCCAACAGAAAAAATGCCATCTCTACATAGAGAACGCCAAGGTGAGCTTCTACCGACGGGTCGTCCCACCAGTGAACCATTGTTCAGCTAGACACTAAGCTCGCTAGAGGACACGGGAATGCGGGCCAACGTGATGCTCTTCACCATGTCAGAAATGCGTGCATGCACTATTTATATTGGCATTCGCAGCTCCTCCAGGGCTGTGCATCGGCGGTTCCCCTGAGAGTCGGTCAGGATTATGACGAAGAGAAAACTTTGATCGAATTGAAAAGATATGCACATGCCATCAGCCGATGGTCGGAACCAAACCCAAAAAGAGATGAAACTCCACCGTTCAAGTTCCACGTTGCAATGTCACACTTGGCATCATTAATATAGCTGAGTCGGCAGGTTAGCCCTTCAAGTTATCCAGGGTCGGGCGGTGGTCACTTTGGGATGGAGTGCGATCGAAATTTGCTCAAAGCTCGCCGCCGCCGCCGTGTCAGCAGGTTTGATCGAGAAAGGCGACAACTAGAATTGGCTGGTGGAGGTATAGCATCCCTCGAGAACATGATGGTACACTTCGAAATTTTGTTTATTCACTTTTGTAACGCAGCATGTTTCATGTAGTAACGTACGCGTCCCTTGTGATGTTCTGAGTTAGATTTATGAAACAAACGAATAACATACTGTAAGCTTGCATGACCATATCAGGCGCAAGGATCCCTAGCGCTCCCTGATCGCCGTATTATTGCCCTTCAGGATACCTGGCACTGAGTAATGCCATGATGGACCGTTCCCAACCAGTCCTGGTTTAAAGTATGCTCGTCTTCACTGCCGCCATCTTTCACGGCGAACACATCCAGGTCTACGTGATCTAAGACCACCAACTTACCATCGGTATGAAGGAATTGTATGGCTGTGGTTGTCGGAACCTATGGCGAAGTATAGACACCGAGTTCGGGGTATTCTCACAACCGGTAGCCTGATGGCAACGCGACCATGTGGACGATTCCATTCACAGATAGGCTGGCGCAGAGGAGGGATGGAAGGGAGATGGTAATATGGGCAACCCGAGGACTTGGAGGTGGTTCAACTTTATCTTGAAGTGGTCAGGGATGGCGTACATCAAGCGTGAAGTGAGCTCTGTTGAGCCGACCGAAACATAATATTTGGAATCGAGCACGCACCAAGGATGACTCATCTCCCTCGAGATAGAATACAGGGACACATTGCGTTTGGCGGTCACGGCAGTAGAGGCTGTAGTGCCCATAATACATATGTCGCAAACATGAATTGTCGATTGGTTTTCTCGTTGCCCCCAGTTCTGCGGCGTGAAATTGAGCTCCAGTGTGTACATCCGAGTCAGTATGTCGCTATAAGAGGTCGACGGACTAATGATGAAAGGGCAGGAAGTGAAGTCGCCCCGGGTTCGCTTGGTGGCGTTGACTCCCGGGTTGACATCCAACCACGACAGCAGAATTTTTTTTTCTGGCGACATTCAGGTTTTAGTGCGTCTGTTCGCTTCCTTCTACTTGTCGTCCGGTCGCGCAAGCCCGGGCCCAAGGGAGTGTCTTACAAGGTTATGTAGACCTTTGATACGTCAACATCGAAGCCATTCTCTGAGACTGCCAAACAGTCATTGGTGGTTGCTTTCGTACAGAGCTAATCGGTAGGGTATGGTGTATCTACAAATGATTCCGCTACCCTGGAAGACAACGCGAACTGCAATGTATTCGGCAGGTTTAATCGATCTGTGAGCCGCATGGACCTTTTGTAAAGGCAATGCACCTGACCATATGGTTCCTCGGAACCATTCACTGCCCCGCAACGGTCAACTGCCATTCCCCATTCCTGTTGTGCCTGTGTTTCAGCATGTAGCATTTCGATTGACTGCAGATAGTACTGTCCTCGTTCTGGAAAACACAGAGTCAGTGTGCCTATTCCTCTTGGATAAGGTAATTGTTCTTGGCATTACATCCCTAACTCCACTTCCAAAGCGGGCGCAAGCGAGCCTAATCCCTGTGGCGTTCGCCGCGTCAGTGGGGGGAAGCACAGGTCGAAAGACATGATATAACGACCGCTGGCCACCAAGGCTGAGCCATCCGCGACCTCACTACCCAACTCTCATTCCTGGTACATTAATCCATCACGCATCGAAGTCATGTCCTCTGATTTACAGTCCGCTTTGGAGCTCATCCGACTGAATGACTACACAACACGTACGGTGCCGATTGCTTGCTCGTGGTTTAATCTAATAGACCGGCCGATTCAGTCATGATAGTCGCTGCCGTTACATATGACTATTGTAAGTTATATCTTGACTTGCATGCCAACCTTCTCAGCGTGAAATTGCCGCTGCAATATTTACCATCAGTCCTTACCTTTTCAAGGGAGGTATGTCACTTTACCCGCACTGTCTTACCTGCTGACTGAAGTTTCGAAAGGTAGACTATATATGGGTATGGAAACAACAATTATCGGAAGTGCGAAATCCTTAACTGTACCAATAGTGCAGATCCTGGACCTGGGTCTCCACGGTATTTGTCTTGGTATGTACAGCATGAAGACTGTGAGTCTCCGACTGATGGTTTTATAGGTTCGTTACATTGGTCTTTGCTGGGCTATGTAGGTCTATGATATGAAATTATATTCCTGATCACAAACTCATAAGTATTCGAGTCTTGGTGGTCTCAGTATGTTTAGAGTCACGTCCATGGTTGATGGGACTCATCGAACCTATTTGTAGTTGGGAGCACATTTGTCCCCGGTCCTGTGAGAGTGAGTGATTCTTTGTTGCGTCTAGTGATGGTCATATTGATCATGATAGATGTATGTATCTCAAGCCTAGTACTATTATGTGTCTAACGATTCCAAAGATGTAAGCACGCTGAACAACTGATTCCCCATAACATCAATATAGACGATAAACACTATTCTAAAGGTACTGGACTCCTTCTAGTAACCTTTTGGGGGTTTCCAATATTCCTCGCTGCTGCTGATTGTAAGCTACTATATCCTTGAGTCCATTTCTCTAACTGCTTTCAATTGTAGTGGTAATGATCTTCCGAGTATATGCAATATGGAATAGATCCACCAGGATCCTTTATGTTCTCCTGTTAGTTTTTGCAGCACAGGTCGTTTCTTCCTTCATCTTGACAGGCCTCTATGACAATCCCAACACATATCTCTCAAGTATGTTTCGAGTTGTATATGTTGCTGCAATCTCACATGGATGGCCTACCCCCCAGTCTCTGTTGTTCAAATTGACAAGTTTTCGTTCTGCAATTCTTTTGTCAACTTGAATACAACCCTCCTGTTGTTTGGTTACTTATTTCCTCGATATGTTCTCAGTGCTATGCTTGTGGTCCTAGCCATCATCCCGACCTTGAAGCAAGCAGTCGAAATGCACAGAGCAACCAAACAGTGGCAACCAAATGTGTATGTGCGTCAGCTCGTTAAAGATGGGATTCTTTATTTTCTTGCGTAAGTTGCCCTTTCACCTTCTCATCCCCCCCACCATGCGTCCATCATGATATCGTGCTCGAGTACTCGTACGAAAACGGACTAATTGACGGCTACCCCCGAACTATCAGGAACCTGTTTAACAATGTTGCCAGCACGCTCACAGACGAGACCGTGACAAACGAAAATTGGATACTCTTCCTCAACGTCGTTATTTACATAACCTTGTGTCCTATCATCCCTCGGTTCATCATCAGCATACGAGAGCTGTATGACCGTGACAGCCGTGGCCGCATTCAGGGAATCGACACCGGGTTCGGTGCGTCCTCGCAGCCGGTCGCCAGTCAAAATGGGACCGTGTCTGCGATTGCATTTGCAGATGCTGCGCCGGACCAAGACTTGGTAGCGGAGGAAACGGACAAACCGGATGCAATTCAACTTGAAGTACGGGGTGGTGGCATGTCTCGGGTTTGAACGAGGCATTTTGGGTTGAAGCTGAGGTCAGGTGCGGTGCCAGTTGAGATGAAGGCGGTACTTCGAACTGGCGGTAATGTCTCATTTATGGTACTTGTGCATACTACATGTCTCGTCTTTTCGGCTTGGTATGCGAAATGTATAAACTGTCCTGGGGCTTTTGCCCTGGCAGTCCGCGTGACTGTTTTTTGCGCTGCGAACATCTACAAAGAAACAGAGGACTGTTATAGGGAGGATCATATCATTCACATTCATCGAGGGGTTGCTACAGGACCTATAATAGCGAAGGTACTATCACCGGATCGTGGGCGAGCATCTTAGCTAAGGCCTCCCGGGGTCGTGGTCTCGAGCTGTGGACTTCCTTGCTCCGATCGGGTGTGGCATCAATCCACAAGTCCATGAGCCCAAACCGCGTCCTGTTCATTCGCATGCTGACGGCAAGGCGGCCCTGGACATAGAATGCCAGGTTGTAATGTTACATCCACACTCAGAGGGGGATTAGCTTGCAACGTAAGGTACACAGGCGATGAAGGGCTAACAAACCGTTCCTGTCAAGTCGAATACAGGCGTCAACGAAAGAACATATACACAAACGGTTGCCCTTCCGCGTTTGAAGCATGCCTCACCTCAGAGGCCCAGACAAATTTTCTCGGGGTCTCTCAAACGGTCATCCCCTTTCGCCATGGAAGGAGGTCTTCGTTTGGTGGTTCCTATTGGCCAGTCCCTCGAGAGCCGGTTCATATCATATGCTGTGTGTCTTCAGTGGTGAGTCGTGCGACGATGATTCGTGGTAGATTCGAGGCCCGTCCTTGGCAGTCGTTTATCGGCAGTGACAGCAGGAACAAGAGGTGAACAGGGGACGGTGCGACAAGAATTCCCTAAATCCATCATGAGCGTGAATGTAAATATCCCGCTGAAGAAAGAACAATACCTGTGGATTCGGAATCCCTTTTTCATTTTGTGCATGCACGGGACAGAGCGAACGTTGCTGACAAACCAAGACAAATAGATACAAATGGTAACCTGTGGAAGTTCAAGTTCTCGATTTACAAACACTGAGAAGCAAACAAAATGTTTTTCTCTGGAGACATTCTGGTTTCTGCACCTCTGTTCTTTCCCTTATCACGGACCTTGTTGTTACTTCGCTGATCAGATGAACAATTTTGAGGCATACGGATAATGATACGCTCGTCACTGCTACGTGCCAACCCACTCTCTGGAACCAAGAGGTTACTTCCAGAAAACGGTGGCTTCATTCGCGATACGAGGCAGTCTTATTGATCGGGTCGCTGCCATTACGACTCCTGGTTTGTGTCAATGTCTGTCTGTCTTTGACGAAGGTTCCACCTCTGTAGACAGCCATATCTGTCAAGCAACTATACAGACCTCTCTCACGTCGCTCGTTTATTCGGCAGGCGTACGCTAATAAGGACCGGTGCTTCACAGATTTCGAATCTGTATATTAGTGAGTCCCCACCGCACATCATAGCATCCGATCAGGTGAGTAAAATAGACCAATATCATTCGTGTTTCAATTGAGTAGGGTAACTGATGGAGGCCGTTTGCGGTCCAGAGGTTGGGCAGGCGCCAGGGGCTATACCCACCGTGAGGGTGTCGAGATGATAATGATAATGCCACTCTGCACGCACAGCGGTGCGGCGACAATATCCACTGAAGAGTTCTCCTCAATCACAGGCTGTATAATTAATTTGGCCAGCTCCACGGATTGTATAATCATCGAGAGATACACAAACAGAAACACCCCAAATTTCTCGACATGAGTATCCTATGAAAACATTTTGGTTCGCTGGTTTTCACGATGTGACACTTCGCTTTCCCTGGCGCCACTGCCGGACTGACCTTCATCCTGTGCTGCTTATCCAATTGATCGAGCGTTGGATGGGTTCTCGTGCACCGGTACCCTCGCTTGTTTCCATGGCAAGAAGTCCAAGATCGGGACCAGACTATCCCAATCGAAGCGCAATATCTCGATCGGGCTAGCTACGGCTCTCATATGGATGAAGGTAACTTGCAGGTGGCGACGTAAGTCATCAAGCCTATCTGTGCTAAGGGCTGATCTTGTCAGACTGAAATACGTTGAAATGTGAACCACTCACCCGTTTTGGTCCTAGACGCTTATCACTGCTCAGGTACTATGGTACAAAAATGTCGTTAAAAACATCAAGCCGCGGCACAGCTTGTATTATGTTCAGGGTGTCACCCCAGTAATTGTCAGGGAGGCTGAGTCGTGAACTCTGTCATCATGTGATTCGTGGAAATGATAAATGCAGTAGCGATACCACCCCGGAGCCTCACCAAGATGGAAGCACACGCTCTGCTCTCTCTCGGCCTATTCATCGGCTTAGCCACCTCATATGCCATCTCTGTCCTAACCGCATGGGGGCACAAACGTGTCGATGACTTCCGAGTCGTTCCGGAGAAGTCATCTGTCACTGAGAAGGGTGCCGGTGAATGTCGGTCCAAGGTCTTCATTCCGAGGACGCTTGCAAGATGGCCGTGGCCACGTCGTATCAGCCAGCACTATTCCGTGGTGAAGGAGTCTGCTGATTGGGCAGCGAGCTTCCGCGCCTTTAGCCCGAACGCACAACAGGCCTTTGATCGCGGCGCTTTCGGTCAGCCCGTTCCCATCTACTGGGGTATGCACTTACCTTGCTTGGTAGGTCATCTTGCTTGTATGGCTTATCCAAACGCGAAGAAGGGTAGGACGTCGCGAATTCCCTTATTGCTAATTTCTGACCCATTGATCAGAACACGTTAGAGCCGGTTGTGATTTCATAAACCTAGTTTTCGTCATCGACGAGTACTCGGATGTGTCCAACCCATTCGAGGTCCAAAAGCAGAAGGACATCATCATGGATGCCTTGCGCAACCCGCATAAACCACGACCAGAAGGAGAGTGGGTCGGCGGGGAAATGACTCGTCAGTAAGTGCCCTACCAGTCTCCCCAAGGATTCGTCAAGGACGTCCATCAACCACAGATTCTGGGAACTTACGATACGGAATGCAAGCGAGCAGTCTCAGAGGAGGTTCACCGCGGGATTTGATGAATATCTCGAGGCTGTCGTGCAGCAAGCCATTGACAGGAGTGAGAGTTACATCCGTGATATCCAAAGTTACAACGACATCCGACGCGACACAATCGGTGCAAAGCCTGCCTTTGCTCTAATAGAGCTGGGTCTTGAGATTCCTGACGAAGTTATGTCGCACCCCGCAATTCAAGAGATGGCTGTCGCAGCCACCGACATGATTTGTGTTTCAAATGTTAGTAATTTTCGTGGTCAGAGTATTGCACAAAGCTTACATGATCATCTCTTAGGACATTACATCCTACAATATCGAGCAATCTCGTGGAAATGACAGCCACAATATTGTCACAATCGTAATGAAAGAGATGGGTACGAACGTGAATGGTGCGATGTTGTGGGCGCAAGACTGTCACACTGAACTGGAGCAAAGATTTCACGCTGCCATGGCAGCGCTTCCCGAGTTGGACGAACCCTTGAATTCACAGGTGAAGGAATACTGCAATGGGCTGGCACAGTGGGTACGGGCCAACGATGATTGGGAGTTTGAAGGCGGGAGATATTTCGGCGACAAAGGCCAAGAGATCAGGGAGAAAAGATGGATGTTCCTTTTGCCAAAGGAGCGAAAGAATGGTGCACAAGAGGTCGGGCCCATCCTCGTTGATGGTTCCCTGTTGTAATCTACTAGTACAGAACCTAGAGAGATGGTGGGCCAAGATTTGTATGATTCAATTAGTTACTCTGAGACTTAGCATACTAATTCTCAGAACGTTCGCCTTGAAGTTGCCTGAACCAGTGACGACGTCCGAGACTGTCCACAATGCATCAGATAGCTGAGTCGTCACTTGTTTCAGTATCCGGTGCTAAGTTGTTTGCTTCATTCTGTGCACAGACTCTAGGGCTGTACGTTGAACGTTGGAACTCTCACCTTTTACTGTGACTGTCCTCCGAGTCGCGGCGACTCTCGGACTCGGAGCGTTACCCAACCGACTTCGCCGCGCGACATGATTTCCGCTCTGAAACAATACCAACCGCATCTCTTTGACAAGTGGTCGTTCACCGCCTGCTAATCTCCTCCCCTTCGTTTGATCGGCTGTGTATAGTCGAGGCCACCCGGCGTGCACTGCAAACCGTTCGATTGACACTCGGCGGGCACCAGATCATCTGGCACCCTTGGTTCACGAACGTTCGACAGCCAAGTGTGAGTATTAACCCCCGCTCCGTCATCACTGTCTGAGTTCCATACTAGGTAGCGAAATACACTGCCGTACTTCATGTTATGTATCAGATCAAGTGAATGCAACCAGGGTCGGGCTAGTTTATGTTCCGGTACTCTGATCCAGATACGGACAACTGGGTAAGGAAGCACAGTATGAGCACTCTTGCAATCTATACTTCGCACTGCATCCACTCGTTCCGTCGTCTTCCCCGTTCGAGTGTTTGGTTTCGCGGGAAAATAGGGTAGACATCATCGCGACGAAGGATCGCTCCTATCGGATCAATGGAATTTATGGGTGCGTCCATTACCGATTTACAGGAACTCGCAGAGCCAAACCGATAGTCCTTGCGCACGGTGACTGTCATTATGCTGATTTCTCACAGTATATGGTTCGAATCTCGATGGGGGGCAACGCTGATACAGTAAGTATTCCACCTCGTTCGCAGCCTCAATTGTACCAATCTTCTTTTCTCACCAGCCACATCCTTTTGCCATCACTCTGAAATTGACCCATGTCGCACATGACGTCGACTAGCAAATCAATCAAATATGGCCAGATGGGGACTTCTCCAGGGTGGAAGGTACTCCTATGTGACAACACGGTACGTTATCAAAAATGGTGCGGGTAGCGAGCAACACGTGAGGTCTCTGAAGCAGGTGTTCCAGCCTGTTGACCTGAAAGGATCCCAGGTCCCGTGACTATACCCCTCGTCTTATTGACACCATGTCGTGTCTCTCCTCTGCCTCGATGCCTTTCCGCCATTCTTTGTTCCATTTTGGGCCTTCCCTTTGGCAGGCTGTGTATCCTCTGCCGGATTTTGTTGCTCTGGCCCTCTCCACGAGCTCAGTTAGCGCCGATCCCTTCGCTGCCTGTGGTTCACGATACCAGTCACTGCGGCCGATTGGGGGAGCGCATGTAGGACTTTTCAGCCACCCATACTGCCCCCGATCTTGAGGAGGAGCTACTGACTCCCGCTTTTGGCTGCGAGGACTTTTGCGCTCCCGGTGAGCTCGATAACCGCAAACAAAAGGCATGTCTCGTGCAAATCGAACAATGGCGAAGACTAAAACAGCTGTTGGTTTCCTTCCCGCCACAAAAGTATACCAGTTCATCGAGGAATAAAACTCATTGAATGGCATGATTATCGGGTATGGTCACCATTGGGTTGAGATGAGCATACCCATGGATTAGACGCCGCTCATTCTTTCGAGTGCATGTATTGCATCTTCGAGGGCAAGAAATTCACCGACACGACTGTGTATGTCATCCTCTAAGTGGGGTGTTCATTATCTGGGAACTGACATACTAACACCCTTTCTGCCAGTACGGCACGGATTCATGTCGATTCAGATACGGTATTGGCCTACCATTCAGACTTGAACATCATCACCACACGGAGAAAACCGAAGGCCATTGTCCGTGTAGGAAAGTGTTCCGGTGACTCTCGTCCATAAACAGTCCGAAAAACGTTTGACGTGATGAGTCTGAATATGGGGTAAGTTGATGGGTGATTGAGATTCAATGGCTTCTAAGATAGCGCGTTATACTGGCACGGGATCCTAAGGAGAGCCTTACAAGCAGGCATTGGACAAAAGACATCGCTATATTTATAGTGATCACCCACGAACGCTTGATGTTCACTGCTCTCCGTGAGTGTTTCTTGAGAAACAACCTTGATATAATCCCTTTGACTTCAACGCCAAACTACCATTCCCTGAGCCATGTCTCTGTTTCCTTGGTATTAATGGCCACTCCAGTATGGGACATTCGGACCGGGGTCAGACTCCTGGCGTTTGAAGGCACCTTTCTTAGTGTCAGATATTATCCACAATGCTAACCTCCAGCTTTGTTACCTCTTTTGTCAGTCTTCTCCAAACCTCTCAACTGCCGTCGCTCAATAACATCTGTTTCACACAAGTGAGCATGTTGATATATACTTCTTCCAAAACAACACGTACCTAGTTCATCTACAAATATGGCACTTTTCATTACCCAATCGCGGCAAGTGAGACCCACGGGACCCGCTTGGACCAAGCTCACGACGAAGAATATCAATAAGGAGATAAGATAGAAGCGGAATGCTCTGAGCTGCATATTTGGTAGTTCGTTGCTGAGCACTTGAGTCGGTGAGTTGGCTTTATAACTCATCTAGCGGCCACATCTTAGGCAGTGGTCTTTCATAACTCATAGCCTCCTTGGAGGTTCGAGTATAAACCCTTGGTTTTCTCGCTTCCAGGGCCACACAGCTTCGGGTATGTTTCCAAAGTCCTCTGTCTCTACTGACTCATCAAAGGTCCCCAGCGACTACTTATTGCCACAGCCTCCATATCGACGTATGTCGTCGGCAAACTCATTTCCATATCTCATGTCATCGGTAAGGAGGATACACCGAGAGCCGAGATTCGACCTGCAATCCAGGTTGAGGTCGAGTCATCAACACACAAGGTAGGGGCGATTGGATGGTTAGATCGAGGCAGACACGAAGAATACGTTCGGCTGCCGTTCACTCCTTCCTGTCACTTGCACACTGGGGCATCCTTGCGAGTTACATAACTGGTCATCCATCATGTCGTTTACCGTGATCAGCAAAACAGCTGAAATGAGTGGCAATCCAACAGCACTGTCGCAGCTAGGAAGCCTCCTCATAGGGTCTTAGCGATCCTAAAAAGTATCCTACAGGGCCTCACGGATCCCGTTTTGGCATGCGCTGCATTGATATCCCTGCCACGTCCATACTTTATCTGGTTTTGAAATATGCAGTTCAGACATGCATTAAAAAACCCCGCAGACGCACCAGTGCATATCGCCAAAACTCATTAAGACAGCTTTTGTCAAAGGTGAGAGATACGAAAAGGGCCAGCGAGGCAGTACATACCTACACAAATAGATGAGGCTATGTTGGATTTGGCATAGGACCAGTGTCTCGCTGATTTGTCGTTCCGATGCACTGGCCATTCGCTAAAACAGTCGCATCGGGTCGCTTGTATCTCAGGCCAACCTACATTGTCCTCTGATTCCAATATTTATCTGGCCAAGGCTTAACCCGGGGTTACGCAGGTTCAGATGTCAGTGAATGCTTACGGATGCATAACGTGATTTTTCATGATAGCTCTGATCACCTAGCACAAGCAGTTAATCAGCTCCGCAATTGACATGAGGTTGCCGTAGATAAGCCTATATTATCAACATAGGGCGCTACTGATTTTCTTGTCCGAATTGAGACCTTTGCATTGCCCTCGGTCATAACTGTAATGTTGGTGTCTGGGTCGCCCGACTCGATGGGATGTTTTCGAAACTCGAAGCTAGTAAACACATTAGTTCACTGCGGTGAACTGGCACTCTCGACCTTGGCTTGTGGTGGAGAGCTGGACATCCCGAGTGGGATAGCTTGTAGTCTGGTGTTGAGCTTCGACAAGAACCAGCATGGGTCTCCGCACGAATGCTGGCTCCCGACACAGCTACGAGCCGAACCCAAATCGCAGGGTACCTTGACCAATGCAACAAACGGTGAGCGTGTTCCTCTGCGTAGCCCACGCAATTCAGTACGAGGGACACGACATCAGATATAACTCGCCTCATTACACACGACCATTGAAGGCATGGCTGCCAAAGTAGTCGACATCGCTCGCGAGACAAAGATCAATCACCAGCACCAACGAAGGCAACGCAGTGACTAGCACAAGAGGCGGAGGTACACCTCTGAGGTGTCGCGTCACAGGCCACATGTCCAAAGGCAAGCAGATTGGTCAACCGAACCGAGTTGAGTACGATAAGACGCCACGGCTTCTAAGAACGAAAACTGTTGGATACTACAACCCAACAAAAAGCGCGCGTCCTTGTGAGAGCAGCGTTTGCTCTGGCTTGGCCATCGATCTCTTCGTCGAGTCCCTGGCAATGAACTCCACCGTCAACTGACGCATAACCGCCCGCCGATTAACCATTTACTGCGACGGAGAAAAAAATCAGCAGTCGACGATCCGGACTTCCCTGCGCTGAGATCCAACAAGTAGTGAACTCTGTAATTTGTCCGGAACCGTTTAAGCGAGCTCGGTCCTTACAATCGATCTCCCTGGAATTGTGCTGTGAACAATTAAAAAATATGAGAAGTAATCGTCACCCATCCTTTCAAGCTGATCCCTGCCACATTCGCCAGGAAAATGTTGCCGACACGTTTGTGTCAGTCCATGAATGATGACCGCGGTTGATAACTTGATACATACTTTTTTCTCAGTAACGCCAGTGACGAATTGAGGGTTCGGATGAGGCTCCGGCTGGAACACTGCTAAACTCGATTGAAACGGCGAATAATATCTCGACTGAGGGCATTGAACGTATCCAAATTCAACAACAAGCGTTGGCACAGGTGTACCGACCAGTGCAACTCCACGAAGGGTGCGAGCTGTCAAGTTTCCCACCGTCACTTTCAAACCAACACAGAAGGTCTCCTCTTTGGACATCGCTCTGCATGCGAGGCCGGTGAGAGGAGGAGGCCGAGAGGGAGTGGATGGACGAGAGAGGGAGTGGATGGGCAAGAGCGCGGAGCGCTCTTCGGCCCGGGACGGGAGTCCGACCTGCCGGGTAGGGCGTGAGCTGCGAGGGCGGGTGGGAACGCCTCGCAGGCGAGGACGAGCGGTGCGGGGAGGACGAGCGACGAGGTGGCGCAAAGACAAGGCGCGCCGCCGCTCGCTTACGTCGCTTGTCCGAAGACATCGCTCTGTGGCTCCGCTCGTGCCTCACTGAACCCCAGACCACCACTCTTTCCTCCTTGAAGCTCACACTCCCGGCGGATGTGCGCAGACGAAGCAAAGGAGAATACGATCGGTCAAAGTCATTCTCGCGGCGGAATGTGCGTACGACTTGAGGCCACCAATCCTCGTCGATGAAGGGGCTGTCGCCGTGGAAGAAGAGACCGGTGGTGTTATGCCAAACGGGTCAGAGAGGTGAAGTCTTCTGGAGATGCTGATGAATAGCCTGATCACGGCCTATGCGGATGGGTCCCTGCCAAGATAGGCTTTCATGCGGCAGAAAAGATATCGGATCGAGGTCCGACGGGCGGGTCCGACTCCTCACGCGGCACCACATCCGGGTCACTTCGTGTCGTCACATTTCAACCTTAGATGGTCATCTATACCCTTTATCTCAAACAAGTGTTAGAGAAAACGGTCGGGACTGTGACCAAGGATGAGAAGGGCACCTTAGGAAGTGCAGAGCCAGAAATCCCATAAACAGAGTTGGCGGCCACAGGGGATCTCATAGTACGTGTTTGCGAGGTGTCAAAATACTTGACTGATCAGTGACCTTGAGCAAAGGACGGAGGTCCCACAGGCGAGGATGAGCTGATACAGGAACCACCCTGTCTGAAGACTCGCTGCTGTCACTTTTAATGACATATAAAGCGTGGGTGAGCTTGCGCTGACAGGTCAAGCCTCACCGTTTCACCCTGTTGCAACCCCAACCTCGACCAACTTGCTCCCCTCTTGTCTTGGTCACCTATACGTTGACCAGGCGTCGCTGCCAGTGCTTTTTTATTCTCTTTTACCTCTCATGTCTTCCGACCTGGTGTCTACTTTGGAAACCATCCAGACATTTGGTTATGCACCCAGTACGGTACCCCACGAAATTCTGATCTCACCAATCAATCTCATAAACCAACAGTCATAATAATCACTGTTGTCGGATATGATTACGGTGAGCGTTACATTGCGCACGGTATATATCTCGTTCTTAGTGTTGATTTGTCACTGAAACTCCAGTCCTAACACTCCCAAGAGAGGTCTTTCGTTTCTCATCCTGGTCCCGTCTGCTAGCTGCTGATAATTGTCAAAGATAGACGCCATCTGGGTAAGAAGAGACATACAGGTCAGGTTCCACGTCTCTGACAGTATGACAGTCCAGACCCTGGACGTGGGTCTCTACGTTGTTCGTTATCGTATGTATAACGCCTCATATGACACCGTTGCATTTCTTACGAATGGTGCATCCCGATAGATTCGTTATGTTGGTCTTTGTTGGGTTGTGTATGTCTATTTCATTATCCTGGCGCAGATTTGAAAATATGGCTAACTCTGAATCTATTCTCAAGGGCACTTGCACTCAGTACGTTCGTGTTCCTCAACGGCATGTCAAGGTTGTCAGACTTACCAGGTATTCGTAGCCGGTAGTATTTTTGTATATGGCTCCGTCTCTGTCAGTCTTTTCGCTTTGCATATGATCCTTCACTAATGATCGTGTCTTGATAGGAGTAGGTACCGTATCTCCTTAGGTGGTGGTGTTGTGCTTATTGCCAAGCAGGTGTAAGCGCACACCTTCACGGCTCTTAGTACCGGGATGAGTTCTTGATGTCGTTTCGAAGGTATCGGCATGCTTGTAATAGGTGACTGGGGGTATATCGTGTTCCTCGCTGCCGCCGATCGTGAGTCTCGCTCCCTGGCTCAGTTACCTTCTGTTGATATACATCACAGTAGTGATGATTCTGCGTGTAAATGCGATGTGGAATCGATCCAAGGCAGTCTTTGGTATCCTCATGTTCATTTATGTGCTGCAGATGATCGTCACTATCGTCTGGGAGATTGTCTACGTCAATCCTGCTACAAGCATCTCCGGTATGTTTGGGCTCAATCAGTAGTCCCAACGCAACATCCATTCCTTGTCTTCTCTCCAGTGTCCACCCAGCGGGTCCTCAATTTCAAATTTTGCGGATACTCCCCGACAATCGAAGAACCCTTGGCAACATACAGAGCGATACCCCGGTTTGTTTTTGGGGCTGCATTGCTGATTCTTGCTGTCATCCCGACCTTGGCACAGTCGATTGAGATGTACAAAATGACGAAGCGCTGGCGGACCAACCGAATCATGGAGCTACTCGTTCGCGAAGGAGCAGCTTATTTCATTGTGTACGTCTCGCTTGCTCTGCTTTGTCTATTTCCATGTGTCCATCATTCACCCTCGCCTTGCCTCTCTTATTCCCTTTCCTCAAACCATAAAAGCGAGAGGAACTAACAACCCCCTTCTTGAACCAGGAATCTACTTTTCAATATCACCAACGCGATCGAGGTACCAATCGCAGATTTCATGCTGTTCCTGGACACCTTTAGTTATTCGCTTTGCTGCGCTATGATGCCCCGCTTCATCATCAGCATACGGGAGTTGTATGATCGTGACCTTAGGGAGCAATGGCAAGGGATCGACACCGGATTCGGCAGACGCACAGATCAGATCACCACCACAAGTGACAGCATCTCTACGAGCGCGCTCGCGGATTTTATTCTAGGCAGGCGTCGCGTAGAGGACTCGGAGACGGTTGAACTTGAACAATTCGGGAATGTTCCGCGCAAAGGAGCTTGAGAAAAGGGGGTCCAGTCCCGCCGAGTACGAGTTCAGGTCATCTTTTTAGAGCATGTCTCGTGCGTCATTATATCTATTATCTACCCTATTTATCCAATGTTTAGATCTCGTTCTTTCTGCGACCGGTTCGACTTGATCCCATTGTCCAAGCAGTGTCGTGATAATACATAATACATATTCAGGATGGACAATGTTGATAACGACGATCGCGATATCCTCGGAATCAAAATTATCGCGCAAGACCGATATGACGTTTGTGACGCGTTCGAAACTTCGACGACAGGGTGACAGTCGGAATTTCACCCACCCTCTCACGATGCATCACCCAGGCAAACTGTTTGATGTGAGACTACACGTCCTGGTGGCGACGATCACGATGTCCTCGGGATCAAGGTCTGGAATTGATCGGTGACTTTTCATTGATGGACAGTTCACTGCACAGCATCGCCAGAATTAGCAACGTTTTGGAATCTCAGGTGTTCCAGAATCGGTTGGGCTAAATGATTATCGCACAAGACCGATATCGTTTGCGACGCATTCGAAATTTCGACGACAGGTGACAGGTCAGTGGGAATTTCACTCACCCTCTCGCGATGGTCCTATGAGATGTCAACTCGTACGCACAAGGTCGGAATATGATACGTCTCAGGTCATCAATTATGTCGATAAGACCGGTGTCGACCTGGCTCATCTAAAATACAGGATGGGGCACAAAGGGCTTCTTCCCGATTGCCCAGGACTCGATAAAATGCTTGTTACCTGGAGCATGGTACATCGGTAACCACGTGTGTCCTACATGTCTCATGTGACACGTAGCATCAGCCAGGTAGACTGTTTGATGTGACAGCTGACATCGCTTCTTCATCCTTGTTTGAAAATTGACATTTCGGATTCCAAACAAGTCTTTTTTACCGTTGCAACAAGGGTGTTCAAAAATGTTTTTATCCCTCCCTGGGCCGTCGGTCCCGGCATCACGTACTAGTGCTGACGTTTAGGTGCGTCCGACGTTCGTTCCAGCTTGCTCTCTTGCGTATACGTCGGCTTCGATTGAATGTATGACATGTGGGTGGAGCTCATTCTTACATGCGGTGCGCGACTACATGCGCAGACAGCTCTGTGCGTAATTTTAATACACACATAAACTGAACCGCTTCTTACGCACGGATCAGCCATGGTACATCGCATATTGCTGTATGTTTCAGGGATTGCACGCGAGGCCGCTTCGTTGTAGTTGTATCATGACGATTGTGTATGGGCATCCGCAGCTTCAGCCGTGAACCTGACAGATCTTATACAAGTTCGAAGTCAATCTT
This sequence comes from Boletus barrowsii, assembly GCA_038088775.1. NCBI lineage: Eukaryota > Fungi > Basidiomycota > Agaricomycetes > Boletales > Boletaceae > Boletus > Boletus barrowsii. Next base: position 19,261 of record JBBPJP010000233.1, read on the forward strand.
CAGCACATCGTTTCAGCTATGAGCGAGGTGTGCTGGACAGTCATTTTCTGTAGTACTCACCAGGACTGCCTCATCGCCGTACATTGGAGATTGCAGACACCCTAGTAGGCTCGTTCCCGGGTGGTACGTAGCGAACTCTATGTGCACATGTTAGCGCAGCTGCAGGTCCATTGTCCAGTAAGAGGCAAAACATACCGTCTGCTGTGAGATTCGGGGTATTTCGCTTTCCAAGTCGATCGCCAGGTTCTTCAAGCGTCCGACTCGGAGTGCAGGCTCCAGAACGTTGCTCCAGACAGTCTCTAGTATGGTCCACTGTCGTCGAGTTGGTGACCTGTGGGTTTGCTAGACCGCCAATGGACCGTGAGAACCGTGGCCCACAGACCCACTGACAAGCCTGTCAGCCTGCCAAAACGCCACTACATGTACTTTAGACAGTCGCAACGCAACAAATCACTTGCCCCAGATGCCACTTACCTGGGGTTGAAAGCTTGGCAACTTAGGCTCGGCCAGCACTATTAGGGTCGCTGCCTTCCTCATCACGATGTATAGTAGGAGCCTCGACGACCCGAGTCGTTGCCAATGCAAACGCTAGACACGTATATAATCCGGTCCATTTGTTATCTATTCCCTCTCCTTAAAACGTCTCTGTTTCACTCCTTTTCATTGGCCTAACTCACCTCAGTTAAATTCCCTGGAGAAGGTCTTCTCGGCTATAGCGCGAGCAGCACGGTCATGTCCTCTGCATCCGACTTGCTGTCTGCCTTGCAATCTATTCGAGTATATAACTGTGTCTCCCGTGCGTTCACTCAAACACTATTCATCACTCGGTCTTACAGACTACACAGTTGTGGTCGTCACTATTGTCGTATATGATTATAGTGAGTGGTGCTCTTCTCCAGGCAATCTCGGATCTTTCAACGACATCACTCGTAGTCCTCAACCTTCCCAGAGAGGTATTCTTCCTCTCCCCTTGTCACTTCTGACTCACAATCAACAAAGATAGAATACATTTGGGTCAGCGGAAAATGCCTTGCTAGCAAAATACTTATCACTGACGCTAACACAGCGTAAACCATGGACCTCGATCACGGCGATGTATGTCCTCGTGCGTAGCGATCTTCAAGCCTATCACTATACATCATTGAGCTTACTGGTCCGATAGGTCCGTTACATTGGCCTATATTGGGGGGTGTGAGTCCCTGGCAATCATGAGATACGTTGATCAACAGTGTTGACTCTGGATACGTTTTCAAGTATCGATGGACTCGGTATGTTCGGAGATGAAATTTGAGGTTGATGAAGCTGATCCAGTGCACCTACAGCCGGTAGTACCTTTGTCCCTGGGCCTGTCACCGTGAGTGTCCCTCCGTTTCAAACTACACCTATCCCTGACAATTACGTTTTAGACGTGCGTGCATGAATGGCTGATGTTCTACGCTGTTAATAGTCGCATAGGTGTAAGCACCTTGGTTTGTAACCATGCACAGCGTTTGGAGTGAGGTACATTTCCCAAGGTACCGTGCTTTTTCTGGTATGCAGTTGGGCATTTCCAGTGTTTCTTGGGGCTGCCGATAGTGAGTTACTGTTTCTCGAAGGGTTGCTTCTCCGTTTCATAATTTCGATTACAGTGATCATGATCCTACGTGTGTATACAATGTGGGACCGATCCAAGAAGATTCTCGGCATCCTCTTGTTCATATATGTGCCGCAAATAATTTCGGCGTTTGTTTTTACTGGAATTTACGATAATCCAAAATCTTATTTCTCCGGTATGTTTAAGGCCTCGTTGCAAGCACCAGGATGGCACTGAAGAGAGGACCATAAACTCTACCCTTTTCTCCAGTAACGGTTGCCCAAGTTCTCGATTTCGCATACTGCAATTACGCGAATAGCGCATCGGTCAGCACGTTCTTGTATTTCATGATTCCCAGATTCGTTTTCAGTGTTGTGCTATTCGTCCTTGCTATCACACGAACCTTGAGAGAGTTGGTTATATTTTATAGAGCGATGAAGCAATGGCAAATCAACCAGTTCATGGCGCTTCTCGCTCGGGACGGAATCTTCTATTTTGCTATGTAGGTTTCTCTTACTCATCCACATTCGCAAGTATGAAAACCTGTCATTCTGTTCGACCAGGAACGTCGTCTTCAACGTCTCTGTGGTGTTACAACAAGGGCCACAATGGAACACCGTCTCGTTGATTATGCTAAGCATGTTGAGTTTCGTATCATTCTGCCCCCTCGTGCCTCGCTTCGTCCTCGACTTGAGGGAAATGTACGACTCCGGCCTCGTCGGTAACAGCACGCATGGGCTTGACTCCACGTTTGGCGGCTGGTCACAGCCGATTCCGGCTTTCACTCGAGACGTGACCACGTCTGGGATGTTTTCTAGTGCGGATTTTGGCTCAGGGGAAGATCTAGCTGTTGAGATGGCGGATGGTTTAGAGGCTGTTCGACTCGGGACCATGGCGAAAAGTGGCGCGCGTCAAGTTTGAGGGTTTGCAGACGGAAGCATTCGCTCCGCAGCATGACTCAGGTACCCGTGCATCTGGATCTGGTATACCATGTATATATTGTCGAGCGCTCTGCACAGACGGACGATTTGTCAATCACTCGGTGACTCGACACGTGTTACTGAGGAAGTGGGCGAGAGTCACCGCCTGTTTTTCCCGAAAGTGTACGTTCGTAGTACATATATGAAAAGACAATTTACGTGTTGCTAGTAAACCGCCCATAAATACCAGTCGACCCCACCTTCCGGCTCTTCAATCTTTTGCCCCTAGACCCTGGCCCCAACGGGAGAGTCTTCGTTCAATCCTGACCCACGCACTCCACCCATTCCAAGATCGCCCGGGTTATCTGTACACCCCTCTACCTCAGGACCCTGGTTGACATCTGCGAATACCACCTCAGACAGGGTGGCATCTGGACATGCATCCGACCGTGACACCACGCCAAACCCGGTATCAACGTGAATGCGACTACGGATATCATGGTCGTACAGCTCCCGTATGCTGACGACAAACCGAGGGATGAGGATGTAAAAGGCTGCGATAGCAAATGCCTCCAGGAAAATGGTATTGCTTGACGAATACCTGGTTATGTTGAGGAGGTCATTGGTTTGGTAAAGCACGTTCCTATACGTTGACGCAAACACATTTTCGTCGTTAGTATTTGTGCGGGCAACTCATGATCAGGAGCACGATCAGGAGCACGAGTAAAGGGAAAGGGGTAGGACTCGGATGTGGGGAAATGGGTACATACACGACAAAATAAAGAATGCCGTCTTTCACTAGTTGCTGCATGTAGCGGTTGGGCTGCCATTGCTTCGTTGCTTTGTACATCTGAAATGATTGCATCAGGGTTTGGAGGACAGCGAGAATGGTCAGCATGACACTGAGAGCCAATCGCAGGGCTACATAAGGTACTCCAGACAACAGCAAGGCTCTGCTTGGCAAAGGAGTGCAGAGTGAAAAATCAAGAATGCGGGTGGTTGTCACTGAGAAAAGTGGGGATTATGTGAGGCTGGCCGTTGTATTGACGTATCCAATTCAGTACACACCTGGGAGGCGGGTATAAGGGTTGTCATAGATTCCCTCAAAAACGACGGTAATGATGGTCTGTACGATGAAGATTAATAGAAGGACACAAAGAATGGTCCTTGATCGATTCCACATTGCGTAGACACGCAGAATCATCAGCACTATAATCCAGATCAGCATAGAGGAAGTGCAACCAGACTGCAATATAACTCACAATCAGCCGTAGACAGGAATACAACAAATGCCCAAACACCTGCTAGAAACATGCCTTTACCTTCCAATGCCCACGTCTCATTTTGACATTGTACACGTAAGTACATTGAAGTGCTTACATCTATTCGACCATTAGATATCCGTTGTCGCGAAATTGAGATACGTACAACTGTCAGGATCACCTTGTTAGTGATGGGGGAAGTGTATAATCAGAAATCAAACCGACTTCTACAGTGCCAAAAACAAATGAACTGCCGACTGCGAATGCATTGGATGAGCAGATAAACCTTAGTTGGGGCCCTGAACATACTGAGTGCAGTATTCCTGAGAATGGATTAGGGTGACCCATGCTCGAAAATGCACTAGGCCTATACACCTACATAATCCAATAAAGACCAATGTATCGAACCTATTCGACCAGTCAGGCCAGAAAATATGGGCCGAGACTAGAAGAATTGTACGTACGACAACAAACATGGTAGACACCCATGTCCAAGGTCGGCACTGTGAGGTTGTTTGAGACATTGCATGTAGTGATAATCGACAACTCCGTACCCAGACGTAGTCTAGCTTTGTACATTGTTAGGCATGAAACGGAGGTGGAGAAGGGATAGGATACCTCTCTCGAGAAGGTGAGGGCTACGGGTTTGACGTTTCAGCAGCAATGGTAAGGAATGCTCGCAAACCATCCACTCACTATAATCATACACAACGACAGTGACGATAGCGACTGCGCTGGTGTATCAGATTGACTGTTAATGGTGTCATGGGCGACCGTACTGGATAGATAATTGTTTAGAATGAGAAACTGCAGGATCGACTGTATGTCAGAGGACATTGAATCGTGGACGAGTTTTGTGGCAACCAAGTGGCAACAATTGAGTGGGGGTTGTGTATCGCCCCCGCAAGATACAGGGCGAGCTATTTATCCGTGCCTTGAGGACCATTCCATCACGCCACGACATCGTTCCAACGGAAATGACACGGATTAAGGCCATATGATTGGAATTATCGCCCAACCTTTGGATGAATCACTTGATCTTGATCTTCGCCGGATCCGAGGCGGCAAGTAGCGACTTGACTATTGACTGCAATGTTGGATTGTGCCAGTGATAACGAGCCGACACGAACCACACTCGAAATTGACAGCTTGAAGTTTGGGTTGTCAACAAACTGATGCGAGGCTATGTGAGCGTACCTGAAATCACCATGATCAACACCGCACCACTAGATTTCACGGCAGTACGACGGACGGAACATGCTGAAAGGAATTAGGAACAATGACAATGTGCTGTCTCACTCCACTGGCACGTTCAAGTTCCTGTCCAACATGGATACTTGAAGTTCGTCATGCCATCTACGCGGTGAATAGGATGATATGGGACAAGGTCTATCCTTATGCTCCAGTGGGGATTTCATCAAGCTTCAAGTTGTGGCGGCGCTGCGGCCGGAATGAGCGTCTACAAGGACACGCACGCAATAACGCCTGTCCTCCCAAAAGGCTTCATCTCCCTCGCGCCCCGCCGTCAATTGCATCTCTGCCGTGTCGCCGAACACCAAGGTGTTTGGAAGAGAGCACCTCTCTCTGTCTCTCGCTCCGCATGGGGTCCATCATCCACTCTTCGACCGACAATCAATTGATCCACTTTGACGCTGACGCCCACCACGGTTTGGATTGATCCGCTCTTGAAAAGTCTTCCACCCCAAATTGGTGCTAACATTGATGTTCATCATGCACTGTCGACACTATTGCAGTGCGATCTGTTGCTCTTGCTCTCACTGTCAAGCTCCGCCATATCCGTCTGACGCCCAACGGGGACGCCAAAACGACTGCGAAGCTATGCGTCACCGTGTGGTCATTCCTGTGTTAACGGATGTACATGAGGAAAGTACGCTCCCCATTCGTCTCATTGGACATGGATTTAATCGACTCACTCAGGACTTGAGGTACAGACGTTTTGTGCGCATGAAGTCAGGGATGTACGTCCGACTATCCGGCTTCTCAGTGGTAGCGTGTGACTGCACGTCGATGACGCTGTGCAGAATGGGCTAGGATGGTGTACGCACGACTTGCGCTTTGAAGTTGTACCATCGAAGATAGATAAGGACATGCTTTAGTTCTGCCAAAGACCGCATATATGCTACTACCGCGCCTGGAAGACCCAGCTCCACCGTCGGGAATACGACCAACGCCAGTCTTTGAAGCAACGTCTCAACATCGATAAACTGCTACGATGTTATGCGAGATCGTTACCGTGAAAAGAAACACATCAGGCGCACAGCCAACGTTCGGAAATTCGCGTTAAAGTTTGTGGCGTTAATCTGGTATCTTGGTCGAGATCAACCTCCTGTGCAAAGAAGCCTTCAGATAATGGAAGGTAATTTGGAAAACTGATGCCGCCTACGGCAAGCCTTGCGAGTGGGTAGTCGGAAATGATGGTATGGGACCGGTGCGTGACGTTCCTTGGTTGCTTGGACTGTTCAGCAGAAACTTACAATATAGAGTTCGGAGTGGGGGGCAACCAAGTTCTTCATTTTTTTTCTCGGCGAGGACACTACGCTCCAAATGAACAAGCAAGGATTCGGCCGCCGCAGGTGCGGCACTACGGCGGTATTTCCCAATTATTCGAAGTGGCGGTCATTTTACCTTGGTTTTGGTCCGCAGCGCTGCCGCCATTTTTTCGTCTCCTTCGTCGGTTCTAAGTTCATGACAATGAGCTCGCTTCCAATGGGTCTCGGGAAACGTCCTGAAGCGCTGCTATGAGGAAAGAGTGGGACCTGGTAGTGTTGACGAGGATTGAGGGTACATTCAATGTCTGATACGGCGGCTGGAACGAGGCTGACCCTGGCACAACCTGGAGGGATTATGTCCTTTTCAGAAAATGCTGTAATACACGATAAGGATAAGAACGTCGACATAGCCTGCATCATAGTAGCCCATTGACAAGGGCTTTACAGCTGTAGAACGCGAGTTTGGAGTCACCGCTTTAGGCCCATTCGTCGGACCACCATAATTCTCACCCAGCTCCTCTTCTTCCCTCCACAACCCCATCGAACACGAGTACTCCGTCGCGATATTCCTTGCACAGGAACATCGTGAGAAGAACTCCTAGCATAGGGTCGTGGGCGGACAACGAAGATCTGCGTCGCCCAGTAAGTCCCTGCTTCCTTTGTGCTACAGCATGTACTGTACCGCCCCATGACAACACCTCGTGGTAACCTCCTTTTAAGACCCATCCCAGGGTACTCAGCTCCTCACAATGGATCCACCATATCGACCTCCCAACCTTTTCAGCAGCGACTCCAACTCTAGCGAAGGCCATGTCCCCAGCACCATCGACAAGGGGAAGCGAAAAGCACAAGGTACGTGTCATGTACCCGCATTGTCAGCGGCTGAAACCAATCGTACCTTCAGAGCCTTTGGATGGAGACGAATTCGATTCCCACTACAGCACCTCTTATCGTGTACACTCTCAAGCTGAAGACGACTCCTCTTCAGACTCGGACACGGTCTCTGGCTTTGGACCAGGCTTGATGCATTCTCCCCCGTCTATATCACTTGGCGCACGCGGTGTCAATTCTGTTGACTCTGATGGCGGCGAGAGTCTTTACCAATCCGTTGACGAAGAAAACTCGCCAGATGATCAGGTACGTTCCTTCGACCCAACCCGACTAGAATCTCGAATCTGATCGCGGATCCATAGATGGATATTGACACTCCGCCTCCTCGACATGATGAATTGGACCTGGCCTATTATATCAAAGGCATGTACCGCATCCTTGACCTCATCTCGGAGCAGGGTAGTGGTGGTCTCGGTGAGTACCCCAAGTATTTCGCTGCTCTTCTTCTCATTGTTGGTCTGGTATCAGTCGACAAGATCATTATATCTCAGAATTCCCTCGAGGCATTTGTAAACACTGTTTGCCCGGGTGCCTACGCAAGCATGACCAAAGTCAACTTCAAGGCCCTCGACAATTATGTCATCAAACCTGTTGGCGTCTATGGCAGCAAGGAGGAAATCGTCCGGTTTTTATTGCGACTCGGAGCCATCGACGAAACTATGTATGTCATCTGTCTAAGAAGGTTCATCTTCTCTTGTATTCACGCCCTACTCTGGTAGCGCGGCGCAGCTTCTCGTCGATCACGAGACAAATGTACGCACCCAACCGACCCTCCGTTCAGGCTTGTACATTGTCACAACGCCAGAGCAAACTGGAGGTGTTCATCAAATATTTGTTTTGTACTGGCCCGAACAAATGACTTGGGATGACTCTGCGGCGAACTCAGTTCGTCGCAATCGCATCACGTTTATGAGGTTCGTTTTACATTAGTGCTAAACGACGTGGCGACGTTAAATATATATCGTCGCGCAGATACCTCACAAAGATGTGCGATCAAGTCGTGTCATTGATCTCGTCCGAACACGCGGCAACTATCATTTGGAGTGAGAAGGATAGTGATGACGAGGACGACAATCTTGACATCGATCAGGATGGGTCAGACCGAATTATTATATATGAAGTCGCACAGACCAACGAACAGGAGGAGACCGTGACTGTCCGCAAGGGCTTCAAGGTTAGTTCATCAGAGGACTAGGGTGAACGTATTTACACTTCTATCCAGGCTAGTTCGCACGCTATCGCGCTTCCAGAAGCACCCATCGCAGATCCAGATTCAATGAAACCTGCGCCAATCGCGCCGTTTTTACTCTTCGGAGAGGTCGTACAGGGATTCATGACAGTGGAATATCGGGAAGCGAGGGTTACGCAAGAACATTACAAGGGAAATTACATGACGAGCATGAAACTCGAAACACAGCTGTGAGTTTACATCTTTAATATATATTTGTACACCCTGATAGTTATCTGTTGCTATAGGTTATCTGACCGCCTTCGTCTGAGCGAGCAGTTGGACGAAGAGTCCTTAAGGATTTTGGTTACCTCTGGGCTTGACAGGCGCTTTCAGCCGGAATGCGGGAAATGGAAACACGAGGCGAATGCCGTGCAAAGCATGTCGGACTCGAACGTCAAGAAACGGAATAATGATATGACCGCAAGATCGAAAAAGGAGCTGCCCGCTCTTCGAAAGCAAATGTTTGAGGCGGTTCTAGATGAGGTGTTACGACTCTATCCGTAAGTAGGATGCGTCTTTAATTTGTATTGTTCATATACTCATTGCGAAAAATTTTCAGTTGCTTTGATCGCGAGACTTTCCCATACGATGGTGCTACTGCGGGGAAGCCTGTCAATGATCCCCGTAGGCGTTGATCGAACCTCTCAATTGAAATCGTTGTATGCTGATGTTAATCCCCGTAGAGCCCGCTTCGGAAACTCTGACACTCTATCCAAAAGCACAGGACGAAATTGCGCGGCAGCTCCGCGACGCATTTCAGAGTATTGAGGATCCCGAGTTTCGCAATGCCAAGGAACGCATCTGTATCTTCAAACAATCGCGGATGCTTTTGAAACAGGATCTTAGGAAGCTCGCCGAACAGGAGTACATGCCTTTGTTACAGGAGGTGTTGGTGGGGGACGTGGATCAGCCATGGGCGAATGTAAAAGGAAACAAACCAGGCGATGGGAGCGGCGATAAGCGCAAAAAGACAATCCTCGGAGGCCTTCGCCATGCAGTGAAGGAGTTCTTCGTGGGAGCAAGCGATATGGAGAGATTATGGAACGACCTTTTCCGACAAGCGACAGAGACAGCCCGGAACATCACCGACAGCCAATTTCTGACTCGGTTGGGAGGGGACTTGGAGCGATTCGCGGAGTACAGTGACCTATTGAGACCATTGGCGGACAAGGCAAAAGAGAGGGCGCATGCGCACTTGGAGAACCGCATTGCGACAAGGACAAACAGACTCACGCCGGCAGTGCACAGGATCCAAGAAAATGAATCCAGTCAGCAGATCAAACGCGAACAAGCCAGTCGCGCAGAGGAGGAGCAACGTCGGTTGAGGGTGCATCTAATCAGACAGATCAATGAACTATCCGCACAAACCGAACGCACGCAAGTATAACAATGTTGTGATCGATTGCGTACTAACGTGTTTTCACTTTATAGACATACATTGACCATCTCCGAGGTCCGAAAGGATGGGTACTCGGGCTACGGGTACACGAGCTACTCAGGTTTGACGCCGTATTACTTGTATGCCTTGTCGTCATGTTCATGATGTGTTCCAGCATCTATTAGCTATCGCATCACGGGCGCGCGGGCGTCACAACAAGAGCCAACGGCGGTTTACACGGTGCATGCGATGAACTTGACCGAGGAAGATAAGCACCAGTTACGGCTTCATCCGAGCACCATTCCTTCCCCGCAATTTAGGTTCAAACATACATTAAATTTGCCATTGGGTCATTCCATAATGTGGGTTCCTCTTGAGTTGATTTCGCTGGGCTCAACTCTTTGTCCGCATTCGAATTTAGGCACGCGCAACTTCTTGAGTCAGACAAGCTCTTAATGGTCATTGCTGATCGCTCGGGGAACTTGTTTGTCTATCTCGATGCCCTCGCGAGTATTGGTGGCGCCGTCGCGCGTGGGCGTGGGAAACCCCTGAATCGTGAAAAGATTGGTCAGGACTTCTTGTTGGCATACGACGAGACAAAGAAATTGCTAGCAGTCGTCTCGTCAGAAAAGGCACGTATTCGCTTGCATTGCTGTGGTTACGTCGTTATTAATGTCCCGCATTCACAGCTCCAGTTGCATGTTTTCGTGTTCGACGACGTGCGCGGTTTTCAGGCATTGGGAAGCGCGATTGACCTGCGTCAATGGTATGCCAACGATGCATTATCTATTCGTCGTGCATGCTTTGTGAGCGGAAGCGAAGAATTGGCCCTTGTCGATTCGCTGGCACAGGCTAGGGTGTTTTCTCTGGTGACCCTCCAGTTTCGGTACGTCCGTCTCTTGGTTCCTTATTCTACGCGAGTCTAATGAGGATGGGGTTGACCAGACCTGCTACACTCCACCTCGAGCAAGTCCCTTATAGTGTGAGCTCGACACCTGATGGCGCTTGTCTACTGGTTACACAAGCCAAGGAGAGCCAACTGGCAGTGACTGCGTACCACTGGAGTGCCTTTGGTTCCACGGAAGGAATTCCACTCGAATTGGGCTCGCTCACCATCGAGAACCGTTTCATTGTCACATCGTTGATCAATCGATCAGCGGTGCATGTCGTCGACCTTGACTTCGAGGCACATGCCTGCCGATCGCACGCGTTGGACATTACTCGCAAAGTCACCGAGTTCTCATTCAAGGAAAAGGGAGTACGAGGTTCTGCACGACAAGCAGGAGGAAACACGTCCGCGCATAACTGTCTTATCGACTGTCATGCCGATGTTTGGACTCGTTTCCCGGTGTTACCCGCAGTACAACGCGAAGCGATCTCTTCGTCGTCCCTCCGCAGCACACGGACGCTCGTATTCATAACGGATCGTGATTATCAGCAGTATGCGCCACATTTTATGGACATGATTTTCACGTTCGAAAGGGCGACGAAGAAGCCGACGGGGGATGTGCTCAAGTCCATCAAGGTCTCCGCTGCATCGTTTGTCGTCTTCGCTGCGGAGTTGTGCGGCAGTGGGGAGCGCGCGAACTCGACACGGAGCCGTTCTTGGAATATCTCAGCTTATCGTGCAGGCGAATGGGTTGTCGAGTTCTTGTGCTTGATTCCAATCCACCTCGCATTGACCAAGGACAATCGGTTCATACCGCTCAAGGATGGGGTGTACTCGCCGGACCTGGAGAAGTCGTTATTGGGTGCGGATGTCAACCACATCGTGGATAGTCTTTCATTCGGATGGTACGAATCGCTGTTCCAGTCGTATATGGCGTTCAAAGTGTGTATTGTCCCTTGTGTACGAAGATTCGCTTGCTCATGGTGTCGATGATAGCCCGTCAGAGTGGTATCTTCAATGGGGGAACAGTCTGTCGGAAAGAGTTTTGCGTTGAACCATCTCGCCGATACATCATTTGCCGGGTCGGCGATGCGGACGACGGAAGGGGTGTGGATGTCGGTTACGCCGACCAAGGATGCTTTGATCGTTGCGCTCGATTTTGAAGGTCAGTCCTATATACTACACTCGATAGCTCGCTCTTATCCCTTTTCGTCGGTAGGTGTACACAGTATCGAAAGGTCAGCTCAAGAGGACACGCTGTTGGTCTTGTTCAACACAGCTGTGTCCAATTTGGTAAGTTGGCTGAAGTAGCGTGTACTGGCAGTACTAACCAATGATGCTTCATGCAGGTGCTGTTCCGTAACAACTTTGCGCTCGGTCGGGATATCACGGGACTATTTCAGTCATTCCAGTCCAGTTCGACCGTGCTGGATCCCAAGGCGAATCCGTCGTTATTCCAGTCGACGCTGGTGATTATCATCAAGGTACGTTTGCAGCGATTGGAAATCGCATCAATTCTGTCGACACTATTTGTCTGAGGCACGTTTCTTTCCGGCTTAGGATGTCGTTGATTCGGACAAGGTCGAGATCGCTAGAGAGTGAGTGATGATGCTTTTGGGTCTTTATGCAGAACCGTTCATGATTGGTGTTGTTCATTCCCAGATTTTCTCTCAAGTTCCATCGGATCGTGGAAGACGAGCAAGAAGCGAATTTCATTTCTCGTCTTCATGCTGGGAAGCTCAGCATTATTCCATGGTAAGGATTAGGGAGTCTGGACTTGTCACACGTTCACGGTTCGCTGATCCCCCACAGGCCAGTCATCGAATCCAAGGAGTTCTACAAGTTATTCCCAGCGCTGAAGCGACAATTAGATAAGCAAGCAATTACGCACCGATCGGCGGGCGAGTTTTTACACTTGATGAAGACGTTGATGGCCAAGTTAAAGGTGAGATAGCTTCTAGGAAGAATCGTCATGTGCCTTTGCTTACTCGTGAATCTTTTTCAAGGCGAACGACTGGGGTGCCATGTCTCGTAAGAACGTACATCGTCGCTTCGTTGGAGTATCTGACGCCTTCGCATTCAGAAACCATGGCGTCTCATCGCGCACAGCTGATTTCAACGCTTCTTGCCAACGCGCTTGCTTTTGGATACTCGGAAATTTACCCAGAACGTGAGCCTCTGAAGGTGAGCATATCCACAGCTCCTCGTACGGCACGACAATGATCTCGGTGTAGAACCTGGACACAGACATGCCGATCGAAATGGAGGATACATCTCACCAGCTTTTCATTGGCATCGGGAGTGGCAACGATCAGTCTGTCCCTCGCGAACGCACGCTGACTGTTCTTCGAACAGCCTGGGAGGGTTACTCATCTCGCCAATACAGACCCGAAGACGAATGGATGGCGGGTTTAACCCAGCATCTCGAGAATATTGTAGACTTGCGGATCGCTCACGCGCGCGAATGGCTAGACCAGAACCTGTCACGATTCCAAGCAGCTGGTGGCGGAAGCGGGAGTCACGCAAGCATCGATGAGTTGAGACGTCACTTTGAGGGTTCCATCGTGGACCTGAAGGGTAACGTCCAACTATGTGGGAAGACGTGTGCCGAGTGTCAGCTGTGGTGTGTCAAGAGTCGGGTTCATGACGGTGCACATGACTGTCAGTCTGACCACCTGTGTGTGTACGAATGCGATTTCTGTTTCGAGGTGGAACCGGAGGAGCATCGGGCATGTACGATGAGGTATGTCACATTTTGATCGTGATGGCGTACGCCTGGTGCTGAATACGTTGCGATAGTGCTGGTCACGCAGGGAAACATATGTACGTCCTTGCTGCTTTGGCTGAATGCCCAGCAGTTCAGGTTCTTTTGTAGTTGCGTCCCGAACCAACATTTGTGTGGGAAACATTGCAAGTTCTCTGGAAGACACGGATGTCAAGATGTATGCGCCAAGGTATGTGCTTTAGCCTAAGAGTTGTCGTTCTGGCTTTGACGAGGACAAGGTAATTGATCATACCGACGAAGAGCACCTTTGTGCAGCTCCCGTCCACGCTTGCGGGAAGGTGAGCGTTTGCTAATCATTAACATTGTCCATTCTGAAGCGAACTACTCATTGTAGCCGTGTGGTTTGTCCGACGTGCAACTAGTCGATGGGAGTCTGTATTCCTGTCCGGGAACATGCCGAACTCCAAGGTAATCATTGAGTCTTGGTACTATCATCCATTCTGACGAGTTTACAGTGACGTCGATCATGTCCTGCATCAATGCGATGCCCGCTTCTGTTCTATTCAGTGTCAATTGTGTAAACGGCTGTGTGCTGACCAAGACCACATGCACGGTCTAGACCATGGCGCGATCCATCTCTGCGGGTGCGTATAACATTGAAATGACTATGATATCTTCCTTCTGATTGGTGATCTACAGACAGGAACATCTGTGTACTGCTATCTGTGCTGCCCCGGGTATATGCGAAATCGAAACGGCGCCACACTCTATCGAGGCGACGTTTACGGGCAGAAATGAAACGTTCCAGTATACCAAGGTATGCGATCTGGTCTCGATCGCTTGTTCTATCGCTTATCCCCTCCCACAGTTTTCTCAGGGTTAGTTGTAGTGCTTGTATCTATTCCCGTATTCACTTAATGATGACATGGCACGACAGTCGCGAAACGCTTGAAATGTATCAAACCAATCCCGTCCGGCGCTACAAAGCACAAGGGACCTCACAACCACAGCCTGGACAAGAAAGTCATTCATTTTTGTGAAGCAAAGTATGCCTATCGAATGTTCTGCATGTGTTTTATCTCACAGCCCTTTAGGTGTGAAAACTGCGGTTACTTTTGTACCTTGCCCCTTGGTAACGTTGCAAGTCGGGACTGAATGCTGGCGTGTGCTAATTAGTTGCTCGAAGGCCACCCGCAACAAGAGCATGAGACGCGTCATGGGTCCATGTCGCGTACTCGCTGGACTGTGGACGGGCCAGATGACGAACCGTTGGAAATTGAAGGGCGCAAGTTCTCTACCAATGACGAAGGCGCACCGATGATGTGTAATCTTGTTTGTTCGGCGATGGGACGCCACGTCCACATTGACTATTGTCGCGCGGACGATGAGGCAGAGTGTACCGGCAACGAGGAACTGCAGCACCTGACGAAGAGGATACAGCCTGACCCTGATCGCCCAAAGGACTTGCTCACGCATAGCCTGTTCTGGAAACGGAGTGGTGAGTGACTTCTGAGTGCGTCTTCGCTGATTGACTGATTGGCTCGTCTCTCGACAGGCTTCAAGGACCCATACTCGAGAGAAGAGCAAGCCAACTTTGCGAAATGGTGCGTCTCTCTGTTTAGGTTTGGCAACGCTCGACAGCTGACTCACGTTGATAGTGATGCCATGTGTGGAGGTATGCAAATGTCGTCATTGTTACCTGGTGATCGTCTTATGAACACGATTGATAGGACCCGAGCATACGGCTGCTGGGGGCGGAGCAGCTATACCTTCCTACTGTGTACTACCACTTTTCCACGCGCCGTTGAATCCCAACATCGCAGCCGCAGGAGTAGGTTACATCTCAAATGACGGGCATCAATTCACGTGCAGGAATCCGGTCGTGATGCAGCAAGCCTACCATGTGTGAGTCCATGTGCGTTCATGTGTGGTACGACAAGCTGATTTGATTTGATTTCCTGTAGGATCTTCGTGGCCGACCAGTAGGTTTATGTTTGGTCTCATCTTGGGTAGAATTACTCATCGTCGTTTCACTAGTTCTGGTTCGATGAGCCTAGATGATAGAAGGCCGCTCCCTAATACGCCAGCCACTCCTCGAATCAGCGCTCGCTCAGACAATCGATACGGCGCTGTGCTTTCGTCTCTGTATAGTTTCTGGGCAGCACGAGCGGCTGCAATCGCGGGCTCGAACGCTGCGCGACGTGACGCCTACAGCGTAGTGTTGTTTGACCATGAATTTGCAACCCCGATTGTGAATGATTTTACAAGCGCGCCGGATCAGTTGTTGGACGTGCTCCTTGGATTCGGTACGGATGGCGGCACCAACTTTGGTCTCGCGATCCAGCAGGCTCAAATAGTCATGGAACAAAGCTGGAGTACAGAGAGGTGAACACCGTGTTATTTCTTTACCGCCATCGTTTTTGACAGTGGTTCCCCTGTTGGTGCAGATTCCCGGTCATCATTTTCCTTTCTGATGGTGAATGTAGCATTGGCGACGAGGTCATGCAGGATCTGTGCCGCACGGCCGTCCGACTTGGG
>JBBPJP010000234.1:0-35094 GCA_038088775.1 Boletus barrowsii
GGGAGCACGCGGTGTTACTCGTACGAGAGTATCACCTCCGCAGAGGGTCTTTCTGCTTGGAGCTTCGAGGTACGTGTTGCCGTTTGTCTTTTTTTTTTTTTTTTTTGGTTCGCGGGCTAACGAGTGATCAGGAACTGCGCGCCGAATGTTATGCGCAATCCCTCGTCGCTAGAGGTACCAGGCCATCCCCTGTAGTCCAGCCTTCGCTCGCTATTCCACCTGCGTTCGCTCCCCGTGTCATCCCCCGAAGATAGACAGGACTGAAACCATTGAACGGGTGCACAGATTTACGAGATTTACATACGATTTATGCAACGATATGGTATATAGATACGTACTCCAGTGTCATTTAAGAATACAATGTTTACACGTCTGCTCCGAGGTCGCCGAGGAAAGGCATAGGGAATGTCTCATGCAATTCGCTCCATGGTAGCACTGTATGTCAAATCCGCATCTATCGAGCGCTCGTACCGTCTCCGTCCTTCGTGCAGAACAAAAGAAGTGGTAGCCAGTAGCACAAGGGTCATAAGGTCCCCGCTGGCTAGCGCTTCTGTCTGGAAGACCGCTTGCATGAATGGTACATAGACAAGCGCGAGCAACGACAGCAATGACACCGACACAGTCGAGACCAACATCTTGTTTTGGAACAGCCCGCAACCGAGACCACGGTTCTGGACCGCGGACACAAGATCGAGGAAAACAAAGCAGGTGAACGTCTTTAGACAGAAAATCCCTTTTTAGTTACGAGCAATACGGAGAACTGACAAGGCGACGTACCAGAGTTTGTTCCCGCCGCGATACTTGTTCGTCCCCTACCAACGCAATATAGTAGACGAACAAGGTGCCAAAGACGATAGTGGAGGCAGAAAATAGAACGCGGTATAGAAATTGTCGCGTAATGATTGGCTCGTTCTTTTTTCGAGGCGGTTTCCGCATGATAGCTGGGTCCACTGGATCTACTCCCAATGACTGACTCGGTGGGCCTGTCGAAGAACGATAATTAGTAACTGGGGGTGGATAGTATTGCAAAGCGACGGACCGTCCATCAGAATGTTAATAAATAAGATCTGCATCGCATTGAGTGGGTTGCTATATCCAAGGAACGTGCTCAGTGTGATCAGCGAAAGCGCAGCTGCAGCAGTACTGAGCTGGAAACATAAGAAATTCTGAATATTGTGAAAGATGGATTTTCCTGTACATTGTGTCAACTTGGGAATGACAAGAGCGAGCAAAAGGGGTTGTTCACCTTCTTCGATAGCGGGAAGAATAGTGCTAAAGTTATCGTCGACAAGGATCATATCAGCAGCTTCCTTGGCTACATCAGTACCGCTCTTTCCCATGGACACGCCAATGTCAGCCATTTTGAGTGCCGGGGCGTCGTTGACTGTAGCGGGAAGGGTTAAATGATCAAATGTCAAGGAAACAATGGGCACCGCAACCTACCTCCATCTCCTGTCATGGCTACAACCGCTCCGCGGGCCTGCAAGGCCTCAACGATTGCCATTTTGTGTCGCGGCGTCGTACGCGCAAACACGCTGACGCTACCCACCCGTTCAACGAGTTGCGCCTTGCTCAACTGATCGATCTCCCCGCCAGTTATGCAGTACCTGTTAGAGGAACCTGCCTGCGCGCGTGGTCCAACGCGAAGACCAAGTTTTTGTGCGATCGCAAGTGCAGTTTGTTCCGCATCTCCAGTAATCATCACTACCTGGACACCACCCGATTGAAGGAGCCCGATAGCATCTGCGACACCCTTCCTAGGAGGATCGAACATTGCTTGGAAACCTACAAAGATGAGGTTGTTCTTCTCAGCATCCGGCGAGGGTGATCTCGTCTGTGATGTGTTTTGGGACCTGTGTGATGTGTCGGATCTAAAATCCACGGAACCATAGCCATACGCCATTGCCAAGACTCGGAGGCCCTTTGAAGCTGCCACCTGGGCATTCGTAAGAATGACGTTGCGAGTGTTGGAATCGAGGGCGGGGGTAGAGTTGTCGGACACGTAGTAAAATTTGCAATGGTCCAGTACTGCTTCGATGGCCCCTTTGATGTAGTGCACCTCGCGTGGCATCCCATTGTAGAGAGTAGTGGAGTGATTGTGTATACCACTAACAGCCATGTATTTTCGCTCCGAGTTGAATGATTGTTCAGAGATTCGGGTGAATGCCTGCAAACATTTTAGTTGGTATACAAGTTATCCGGTCTAAACGTACGTAGCGCTGATCGGATAAACCGAATGTAGGGAGGATGTTGAGCAAAGCTACGTCAGTTGACTGGCCAATGTAAACACTATCCCCACTTTTCGAAAAGATGGCATTGTTACACAAGGAGCCAATCTCGACGGTCTTGCGAACCGACGGTGAGGGTGAAACGATTGATGGAAAGGCGTCAACATGCAGATTTTCATCGACGACATAAATCTCAGTGACCGTCTGCTCATTCTTCGTCAATGTCCCTGCACGTCAAGGTCAATCAGTGTATCATCATCGCAAGGTCGCGTGAAACTTGCCCGTCTTGTCAGAACATATAACGGAGACGGAGCCCAGAGCTTCCACCGAATGTAGCTTTTTCACAATGGCCTTCCGCTTCGACATCCGCACGACTCCGAGGGCAAGAGTAACGGTTGTTACGATTGGCAGCCCTTCGGGTATGGCGGCGACCGCAAGAGAGACTAAGTCCGAGAGATTGAGCGGGACTCGTCTTAAAGGGCGTCGGGACACACCTCCGATAGTAAACATGTCCAACCAAGGACGTTGTTGCCACATTCCAACCAAACAGATGATCCCAATAACAATGAAAGACATGAATGAGAGTTTTTGCGCAAGCTCATCCATGCTTAGCTGAAGGGGTGTCCGTTTTTCTTCGACCTGAGATAGACCACATAAATGATCCAATAGAACGGACGACAGCACACGAGATACGCACATCCTGCATCATCGAGAAAATGACACCGAATTCCGTCTGAGCACCGATGGCAATGACGATCCCAGTGCCGTGACCTTGTATCCGGGACCTATTCAGTCGAAGTAAATTATAACTTGGATTCTGCTCACCGTTCCTCACTAGCGTACCCATGTATGCGATGCAAGATCGTTCGGCAAGTGGGACCACTTCACTCAACCCTCCCGAATCCCTGGAAGAAATACCCTTCTCCAAATCGCATGCTTTGTGGTCCTTTTGGCGCGCGGTGGTTTCGCCCGTTAGACTACTTTCATCGATCTCGAGGTCGACGGCAGATATAATACGAATGTCAGCAGGAACACGGTCACCGGTCGACAACGATACGATATCTCCGGGAACGAGCTCGTTAGCAAGGATGTGAATTTTCCGTTGATCACTGTTGACATGGTGAGTTAATAAAAGGCAATACGGGCAAGTGTCGCACCGGATGACGTGACAGTGGTGCGGAACGAGCTTATTTAATGCCTCGAGGCTTTTCTCTGATCGTTGCTCCTGTATGAATCCGACTAATGGAGTTAAGCGAGAATACACCCAAGATAAAGTATGGATCTGGGTTACCTGTCAAGACTATCGCAACGGCAATCGTTATGCTGACAGCATCATCGACATTTCCCATGACCGCGCTAATTACTGCGCTCCCGCACAGAAGAAGTATAAGTGGGCTTTCGTAAATTGTCTTTGCAAACTTGAGGAGGATCGGTTCAGGGGTCGAGACAGAGAACTCGTTGTACCCATGTACGTTTTGCAGTGATGGAATGACAGCCGCTGAGAGACCAGCCAACACAGATGACTTGAAATGTACTACGGTATCCTGCAACCAAAAAGTCGGTTAGATGCATCCACTAAATATAGAAAGCCGGCATTTAGATTTCCGGATCAAAAGTGGTTAATAGAATTTCTCGAAAATGTGGCTATGTCTACCCCTGATTTCTATGGGGATAAAATTCCACAGAGCCACGTAGACTGAGGGTAGGGAAGCCTCTTGTTAGAGAAGGCGGGTGACATACCTCGACACTCCAGTGAGCAAATCGTGCAGAGGGCGTGTCTCGTCTCTCCTCGCGGTTCATCCGTGAAGGTGTCGAACGACCATTCACCAGCGAGTAGCCAGTTTCGAGAGCATCTTCCCTAGCCCGTTCTCCCGCCACTGTTCCAAGCACTTTGTGAAACAAATTCGCAGCTGTTGGGCCCGGTGGTGCAATGTCCGACAACTTTTGTGGGACGAAGCCGTTCGGCTCAGCGTGATGTCTCCTGAGAGTAGTACTGTATGCAAAATGACTGCTTGCTCCAGGTGTAGGTTGTGGTTCCCCATATTGGGTGTCGCCACATGTAGGGAAATAAGTCGACGCCGGTGGAGACGGCGGTCTGGTGCGATCTGGTGCTGCGGAAGACATGGGGTAGACGAAATGAGCAGACGTTGAGACTATCGAGGGTTCCGGAATCGTTGACAACTCGATGCCGTTCGTGTGAGTGGAAGAGGTCGTGTGGGTCGTTGGCGCCCGTTTGCCCGTAGCGGGGAGACCTCGTCGAGAGGTGGACATCATTCCTCCTTTTCCTAGTAGCGCTGGTTTGGTGAACGACAAGTCTCGTGGAAGAGAAACGGACAAGGACGGTGGGATATTTATCTCGTTCAGCCTCTGTACATGAAAAAGTTAAAACAGTGCATATGGCTGATGAGAAGACTTTCCCTTTACGGGAAGTTGTTTGGCGGCGGCCCCTGATTCAAACAACCGTCGGACTCATTCCGAAACCCGATACTTCGCACATCTCTCGCAACTCTACATGCAACTCATCAGATATCTATTCCAAAGAACCACAACAAGTATCGAGAACAGGGTATCATAGCAGCAGACTGCTGCTACATAAGTATCGAAAAGCTGAAAAACAAATACACCAACAGCGCCGCCAAGAGACATACACTATACCAAGCTGTGTCTAAGCAATGCGAGGTTTCTTGGACTGTGCCTCAGTCAGAGCACGTGCGTCTCGCCCTGGCACCACTTCGGCGTCAGTGACGTCCATGCCTGGAACCATGCGTTCGATGTGCCGATGCACAGCATCGTCACGCGAGAATAAACCCCTGCAATGAGGACATTTCCATTTCACGCCTAGATGCATGACAACATGGCGGGAAAGATTCTCCTGTTTCATCGGCCGAGGGTGCGTGCACTCTTCCCATCGACAAAAGGCGGGCGCGGCGGGACCCGTTTGGAGATGGTGGTGGTTCCGGAGGTGTCGGAGCACTCGGGTCCTGTCACCGACGATCCATTGATTGCATGGACTGCCAAGAAGATCAAAACGACACTGATAAAAGCAACATTTGTCGCCATAACGGTATTGAGCATATTCAATGTCTGCTTCATCGGCCAGGGGATAGGGGGGCGGTGCGGGTGTTTCGTATGTTGGAATTCGCGGCCGCCCGGGAACCGTAAGACTGCCCATAGACGATGTGTTATTATTTTGATTCGTGGTGGGGACCATGATGTTAGACTGTGATGCTGGGGTAAAGTTGGGAGCTGGAGTAAATTTATTCGCTACGAGAGGTAACTCGCTCGAGTTATGGTAGCGAGTAGATGCACGGCTACCGATCGCTGTAATATACGGTATCACTGTACCGGAAGTTGGAGCTAGGGCTGGAAAGGTTTGGAAAGGTAGTCGACTGCATTCCCGGTGTTGAGAAGATGCGCGATCGGCAATATGGCACAGTCTAGCTTGACGATAGGGGTGACTAGATAGCGCTGGAGCCCTGGTGGTTCCGCTTCCCACAGGTGGGTGTAATGATCGTATGGAATTTGTCCTAGGTATCTGCAACGCCTGGGGGGTTCCGTGGCGTTCTTGGCCAATTAACGAATACGATTGCTGGGACGTGGCCAGGTGATACTCCGACGAGGATGGTTGAAGAGAGGGGGGGACGCGAAAGTCCTGACCGATGCTAAAATGTGCGATCTGTAAGCGAGTGGCTGCCTCGTCAAAGACGGTAGGCTGACCTCTGAGTGTGCAGGACGAACTCGTCTCCTGGACCTTGGAAGTCAGAGGGTGGATTAAAACAGTAGGGATTCATGCCGAAAGAAGGCTTGTTGGGGTGCTTCTTTGATGAGACGTGTGAAGCATCAACTGAGATTTTAAAACATCGGTATCCGCGCTCTCTGGTGACATGGTATTCATTTGCAGATGCACCGCTCGGTGAAGGCGATGATGACGAGGGGTGGTACAGTACGCCGCTTCATCGCTCTGGCGGAGAGGTCGACAGAATAATAGATCAAGGGCGCATGACATCTGCCGCAATGATGTGTCGCCTTCTCGCCACGGGGTCGTATTACATATTGATCGCGGAGACATATGAAGGCGCGTGTGACGGCGCAACCTAAGCCTTGAAATGAACGGCAGTGCATTTCGGGGCTAAATGTCGAACTTTGAAGCATGTATACCAGGCGATGTACACGCACGCCACTGAACCTGAGTGGGTTTCGTCAGTGTTTGGCGAAGGAGGATGAAGCAAGGCCATGACGCCGAAGAGAAAGTAATGACGAAAAACGGAGATAACCAGTAAAAAAACCGGACACGAGATTACAATTTGTTTCAGGCTTCACCCACGAGCACTTTGATGCTACAATGATAGCCGTATTACAGCTGGAAGAAGCAACGATCCATTCACCTCGGATCGCCATGAATCCGCGCGGGGTGTCTTGGCGAGTCGCCGAAGTATCTAGCTGTGGTAGAAATATTCCTATGCTGCCTGATGCTTTCTGGCGCTGTTGGCGGTGGCTTGGCGCCTGCTGAGCTTGATGGGGCGTGGATGGCTGCCCCAACTTCGAGGAAAACTTGTGGCCGGCTGCAAGAGCCGTCATGATAATCCAGCGAACTCGTGGAGATACATACCACTAGCTGTGCAATGCGTCTGCTATGGTGCGGACATTGCGCATCAAATCAAATGGTACATGCCAAGTCGTGGACGTCGGCTAATCGGCCTTGGATGTGGATCATCAATGCGTTTGTTTACCAAAGGCTTTTGATCCAAACAACCGTCCCGCCTCGTGGGAGCGCAACATTGGTTCGACATTACTATCACGAGTACGTTACGTTGATCTAAAGCTCTCCTATTCTCTACTGACAGACCTCTCCAGGTCTTCGATAAATATCAATGTCGTCTATTCACTACCGTGGCAGAAGTCGTAGTCGGGACCGCCCTTCGCGGATGGACGACAGTGACGGGCACGAACTACGCGACCGACAGTCACATAGACACGTGGACTCCAGCCGAGCTGAGCTCAACAACAGAGACCAATCAACTCGAGGCCGCAGGCATCGCTCTCACTCGCGCACGCCTTCCCCAAGAAGGCGGTCGTTGTCCCGATCGACCTCCCGAGGACCACTCTCTAGGAGACCTAGATCACATTCACGTGAGCCTATACGTCGCTCTCGGTCAAGAGAAAAGCACAGTCACAAGAGTAAGAAGGAAAGACGGAAGAGATCTCGATCACCGGCAACCAGTTCTTCGGATTCAGACTCAGGGTCCGATCGCAAACGACACAAGAAAAAGAAACATCGCACACGTGAGGAAAAGGAGCGCAGGAGGAAAGAAAAGAAAGAGAAAAAGGTGACATACCATAGCCTCGTGAAGCTCATGAATATTGACAGGTTTTGCAGAAGAAAAAGCACGGTGCTGGGAGTTCGGGCGCGCACTGGGGAAAATATGGAATAATTAGCGACTCCGAGTGAGTAAGTATTCCTGATGGAGTCCGTGAATTAACCCAGCTCCGCCAGTTTCTTTAACAAAACGCAGGAATTCAGAACCTGGCTCCTTGAAGAACGCAAACTCAACCCAGAGGGTCTATCCAAAGACCAGGAGCGAAAAGAGTTTGCCGTTTTCGTGGAAGATTACAACACTGGTATGGCGTCTTTCTTTGCCGCATCGATGGGTTTGAAAGACTCTTCCAGCCACTCTGCCTCACGAAAAGTACTACCACATGGAAGCGTATGAACGGCGGATGTCCTCTTTGAGGTCGGGGGAGTTTGTTCCCCCTCCGGAAGACAAGTACGACGCTGCCGCGGATATGAAAGCACACGCGTCGAGACACAAGAAGACTGCCGCTGAGCAAGAGAGTTATATGTCTCGTGAACAATTGATGGAGTTGCGTAGGGTACAGCACGAGAGAGTTGAGGTAGGAATTCCCTTGTGAGATTGCATTTACTCATAATGAAACCAACCCGTAGATTGGACGAATGAAACGTTTAGGAATGGAGGTAAAACAAAACATGGGTGTCAGGATGGACGGTAGCATGTTTGATGGCTAGATTCTTGAACACAGATTTATTTGCTCACATGCCGTCCTTGTCACTAGTTTCGTCCTGTCCTCGCTATCTTTGTGCATGATTGAGTTTGTAATACGGTCGCGATCGACCAGTTTGAGAAAGACCTTGACACGCGTGCGTCGCGAGGCGTTGCAGGGTGACAAGCGTTGTCCGACTATCGTGCCTGCCAGCTGGTGGTTGTGTGGCGACCTGAGTGGTGAGGCGAATCTTAGTTTTAACGTTCATCATGCTCGATATCTTGCTCCTCGGTGCGACGGGTAATGTAATTCGCTCACTCGTCTTGTTCTGCGCTCACGCATGTCTGCATCAAGGTTATACGGGTCGTCTGATTGCACGCTACCTGGCTACCCATCCGCAGCGCACGGCGTTCTCGTTCGGCTTGGCTGCGCGCTCAGATCCAAAGCTCAAGGCTCTCGTAGGCGAATACGCCGACCTCGCGGACATTCCAACATTCGTAGTAGACGTCACAAATGCAGATGACGTTGACAGAGTCGTACAACGCGCACGAGTCATCATCAACGCCGTCGGCCCATATTGGCGTTGGGGAACACCTGTCGTCCGGGCGTGCGTGCGCCATGGCAGGCACTACGTTGACCTCACAGGTGAGGCACCTTGGGTCAGGGATATCATCATCGGGCAAGTGCCATGCTGTCTCCGTCTGCCACAGTGCCTAACACGACAGCCTTTCGCAGCTTTGATTTTGCAGCCAGCCGCTCTGGTTCGGTTATTGTCCCCTGCGCTGGACTCGACTCTGTTCCTTCCGACGTCCTCGCTTACTTGGGTAACAGAACACTCAAGGCATTTGCAGGGCCGGCGACCACAGTGGATACGTCGACATCAGCATGGGAACTATCTGGTACGGGGATCTCGGGTGGAACGTTTCTGTCTATCCTCTCCCACCTAGAGGACGTCCCAAAGCACAAGTGGGAGGAAGCCAGAAGAGACTTTGCGCTCAGCCCAAGTGAGACAGCCCCACTTGACAACTAGTCACGTGATACTGACCCACTTGCCAGTCAAAGGCGTAAAGAGCCCACCGCGGAAGGTGTTCTACCTGCTTCCAGTTTCAAAGCCACCTGTACAAGGAGCCCTGTATCTAATGGCAATTGTAAATTTGCAAATTGTCCAGCGTTCCTGGGGCTTGTTCGAGCTTGCGACGCGGAACCCCAGCCTCGTGCTGGACACCTCCCGACAGTCTAGCGGTGAACACGAGGATACGACGGGGTTGTCCTATGGCTCGCAGTTTAAGTATGAAGAGTTCCTGGCACTTCCAAGTCGACTTCATTCGCTCCTTTTGATGCTATTACTGGTAGTCGTAGCAGGGGCTATGTGGCTATTTCCGCCCGTACGCGTTGCCTTTTTCACTTCCTCGAGCGAGCCGTTGATGGTGATGTGTTTCAGATCCGGTGGATAGCTCGCAGGCTTATGCCTCGATCAGGTGATGGCCCTCCTGAAGAGTATGTTCTGATTGTCGGAAAGAAAGATCTGGTTTGATCATAACCCACTTTCCAGACAATATGAAGCGGGTGCTCTCAAAATCACAAATATAACCACGTCGGTACCGAATGCTGAGGGGCGGACGACAACCGTACGAACAACATTCCGTGGTAAAGGAGAGCCGGGGTACTTGCTGTCATCGAGTAAGTGTTCATTGTATCTTTTCCCATCATGCGAAACACGTGATATTGACCAACGGTTTATTCACAGTCATCATCGTGGAATGTGCCTTATCTCTCATATTAGAGGCTGACCGTCTCCCATCGTTCGCCAAGCGCGGTGGTGTGCTCACACCTATGACTGCATTCGGTGATACGTTGATTGAACGCCTAAAAACCTCTGGACGCATAACCATTGAGAGCGAAGTGGTACTCGCGGACCCAACTCGGAAGCAACTGTAGAGTCGGGATAATTCAGCCTCATGATTCCTGTTCACTCCAGGTGCCTGCAAGTTGTAAATTATATATTGTCTATGGCGTCTATGCTCCATGTGTATATATGACTCTGACTATCTATAAGTACGCCCTATGGTTCACGCAATGAATTGCTGCTAAGATTGGAATCTAAACCGAATCCAACGCTCAGTTGGTGATGCTACCCCAATGCTGTCAAGACAATAAATCAATGTGACCCATGGCTGCCAGGCACACAATGAGTTGCGAGTGGCGGTTGAAGGCGGGCGCATAACGTGTCGTGAGCATCGCCTTGAGTGATGTATTCATTAATGCGATTGTTTATAGTTTTTGGCATCTGCAGTGCCGCCCGACGGGACTCCAGGACGCACGGGAAAATGCAAACATGGCTGGCGTCTGCACCGGGCCCGACCTGACGCATGGGCGGGGATATAATATCCCATTAATCTCCTTTACTGACGGTGGTAAAATGAGAACTGCGGCTCCGAAATAAAACGTTCATGTTGGACGCAACGTAGATGTACGTACCAGTGTGGTGGCCGCGTTTTCTCCACGAGGAGCATCCTGTCAGTGGCATGTCCATGTAATGCCGCGCCCTGATGATGGAGTCCGTCTATTTGCCTTTTTGGCGGAGGGCACTGCTAAGGATCCTCGACCGTCCATTGGTGGGCGAAGCAGAATCGGACGCTCGGTCACCTGCTGCCATTGACTTTGGAAATTGGATGAACTCCGGGCACGGGTGGTGGGATATCGATCGGCGATCAAGCCAAGACTCAGCCAGAAGGTTGACATGCGCCGTCCTGAATTGCATGTCGACGACGAGCTTGTTCGTTGTGTGTGTATTGGTCGAAGGAACTGGCGAGTCCGCGTTGATCTGTCGGACGGACAGGGACAAATTAGATGCGTCCTTACTGTCTACCGGGGATAAGGCGAGTTTGATTTCATATCCCGACACAGGTTGAAACGCTCCGCTGCGAACGGCCGACCTGGCCATTGGCTGGGGCATCTTTTCAACTTCAACATCATCGCAAATTTTCCTCGCCTTCAGCTTAGATTCGTAAAGCCAGATGGCTGGGTATCGGGGACCTGTGCATCCAATCCTGCTATTCAAGAAATGACACCAACCAAGAACGAGCGCTCGGCAAGGGTGAAACAGCGGATTTACTCACCAGGAACTTGAATGGACACATCCAGCAATCCGAAGGTCGGGTCCTGTCTGCGAATCTTTGATGATCGACGGTTGATCATCCACAAGCAAAGTGCGGATCCTTCGATGCAAGCTGCTCAGGATTTTGACCTGATCTGCAGAACAATATACTTGCTGTTTAGCCACGGACAAGCTAAGAACCTCAAAGATGTAGGGTCAAATACTACAGCCAGACGTCGTCCGGCATTCCGGGGACTATACTTGACCGACGGAAGCTCCGCAAACACCTTGGGGCTGTCCACTATTGCAAATTAACGTATGTGGCTTGTCTGCCATGGATCGTGTCTGACTTGATTTTGCTAGACATTCATGTTTGTTGATGCTAGTTTGTGGCACCCAAACAGATGAGGGGGCTAAGGACCAAGCTGTAGCGGACTCCGATGGTTTTCACCTTCGGCCGATGGAATGCGACGGTTGTTGTTCCACTTGCCGGTTAGTCCAGCGAACCTAAGCTTGCAGGCGGGTTTATATCTGCTTCCTACTCTGTTTCTGCAGCTTCGTAATTGCCTTTTATTCCCCTCTTCAGTGTGTTGCCTCCGAGCTGGTGGGACCGGAGGAGCCAGCCATGGACACGCGTCCTTCCCTTTCAAGGTGTTGTAGGTAGTCTCCTTCCCCCTTAGGCAGTACAGCCTGCCGTCCGGCCTGCCGCTGGGCCTATATAATCCTTCCCTTTCACTTGCATACCCCTGAGCAATACTCAGCTACGCTCTTTCTTTCCTTTTTTTGATTTGTTCATTATTTGCCTTCAGCGCTCCCCGTACCCTTTACCTTGAATGTTCACTGAGTGCCCGACATCCATCTCTTCATCGAGAATTCATCTCGCGTCAAATAATTTTCGCCGTTCCCAGGTCTCTTAGGCATATCAGGGTTGTCAGTTCGGCATGTTTTCTGAGGATGCTTATAATGGCTCGCCCCTTACGACCTTTATAGGTCATGTGTTACAACAGGGCGTGAGTAAACGCTTTTGCGCTTGCGTCAGTTTTGTTAACCACTATTGTAGAATCCACTCTTGCAAGCGACCGTGAACCCCTCAGATCTTTTTTTCACGCAACCTTCCCATGGGCCGACGCAGGCTTACACGATCCCTCACAATGTCCCCTCCACTGCCAACGACTGCTTTGAGGGATATCTCCCTGGGGTTGTCCACGCGCCTCAAGGGGCTTCTGGATACCATCCTCTAGCACAAGCGACGCAATACATAGGCCATGTGAGCATCATGATCAACTTCGCGCCTGCTTTGTCTAATTTTTCATGACAGCCCTTGGGCCAATTCGCTATTACCAACGATGGACCTCTGATGACTGTCGGACCAGCGTCTCATGGGAGATCGGTAATGTGCAAGTGGGTATCGGAAGATGAGCCAATGTCAGTGTGCAATCAACCGATCACGAGGACTCTCTCGATGCATCTTGCGGGACATGGGATCCGAAACATGTCCAGGCGTCGTACTGTACAGTGTCGCTGGCAAGATTGTGGGGCAAAGCTCAAGCGCCAAGGAATTACGCGCCATGTTCGTGAAGTCCATATGGGCTTGAAGCGCGTATATCACAAACATGCGTCTCCTCGACAACCATTGTCATCGATCCCCTCTGTCGAGAGGACTTTGGAATGGCACGGAAGGCCCTTGGGAACATTTTGATCACGTGCGTCCATCGACTTCCTGACGCGCTCGTTGTTTCGTTATGTATTCATGCATTTCTTTATGACTATTCTGTTCTCTTCGTTCGTTATTTATCATATTTTTGTACGATAGTTGTCGGAGAGGTGGATTCAACAGAACAAACAGGATGCCGTTTCTCCGTCTATGTGTCCATTTTTACCTTGTGTTTTGATCCTGCCTAACATTCCTTCTTTCTACTGTTACAATCATACAAAGTTTGATTTCGACCCATTGAAGTCAAACAGTACGATCTATCTATCATCAATCTATGGATAAAATCTATATCGTGTATCTCTCTTCATTGTCAGACGCACTGTTTGTGAAATTTGAGGTGGTCGGGTCAGTCGGAACGGGACTGGCCAGCTTCGATCCAGGAGTCAGAATCAACTGTGATTCGAGGATATAACAGCTCACGGCCAGTTTCCAGTACATGTAGCACACAAATAAGTTGAACCTTCAGCCTGTCAAACAAGTCAACTGCCAAGAGAAACGGTGTCAAATACTAGAGATTAAACCAGCGACTGATTCACGGTAGACTCGCGGATCATTCGCTGGAGACAGTTGTAATCGTTGCTTTGTTGATCGTGCTTTGTGGCTGTTTCGCGGCACGATCCAGTAACAGCACTCCGACTGGTCCTGTTACACTCGACAAACCGCGCGCAACTTGCCACAGGACGTCGAATATCAACATGTCGAACACCTTCCCATGGATGTCGCGACTCCCAACTCTCGTCAGAAGCCTGGAGCGCAAGGGGAAAACAGTACCAAGCTGTCCATTTCCAATAGTGCCACGAGCGTTGGGTCGTAAGTTGGTGACTCATCAACCTATCCGCAGCAAGTTACTCCAACGTATCAGCAGCCCTGCGGACTCGAATTACGCGTAAGTGCCTAGTATGAGGAGAACTATACTTGCCTACACAAAGGATCCTCGGGGACCTTTTACTTGCGAACGCCACTCCTGCCAATTCTCGATATTTTGCCTTCAGGCAACAGTGCTGTGACGACATTCAACCGATTCGGGTATTTCGAGCCATCCGGGCCTGTGGTGTATTCTATGGGATCGATAGTCGGACTGGGGATTGAAATCGCATGAGCAGAGTAGGTCATCGCTACTCATTCATGTGTGTTTCTGAAAAACTTCCTCAGTTGGTATGAAAGGCCCATATTGAAGATTGCATGCAAGGTGCGTGCGTTTTGTCGTAATGAAAACATGTGTCGCCCCTCGGGGGTATTCTTGGCGTCGACGTCATACACAACGGGGCCCAAAGTTCGCTTGCGAGTTATGCATGGATTACTTCCATGGTACGTGCATTCTGTAAGATATGCGGGTCAGTTAGAGTACTAGTGAGACCAAGGCAGTGATACCTCTGACGCTGGTGATTCACATGTCGATCTTGAGATCAATAAACACTCGTGCGCCAGTGATGAGGAGCCTTCAGCTATCTCACATTTGGTGGATTGGAGGATGCATGTTCCTACCGCGCATTCTACCCAGGTGGGTGAGATGACAAGAGAACATCCGTATCTTGGTCGTGGGGGGAAGCGTTCACAGGCTGGAATGCAGGTAAGCGAAAGAAGCATCTATCTCGGGGTTACGTTGAGGACAAACGACTGTCCTGAAATGTACGCTTTAGCAGGGGAAAAAGCTGATAAGCGCTGAGATCAAGTATATAGACGGTGAGGCACGGCCGTCGAAATTAACGTGTTTCTTCCTCTGCTCTCTTCCTTCTCCGTACAGTATTTCGGCGTCGACAAAGCTCCCGTTCTTATGCTCACTCGACGACACACAGCATTTTCCCAGCTTCGAGCTATTTCACTCTGGTTCAGTTTGGTCACCAACTCATTGGTTCACGCTAATCAGCCCGCAAACCTGTCTGTCCTCTTCGAATATGGTTGATCCCCCGTGCCTTGGGAGCGGGCTGCGTCCAACACACCGCGGCGCGTCCCCGCCTTGACTGATTCTGGACGGATATAACTCCGTTTTGGGAGATGCCTGCCAGTTGGCAGCTCCATGGTTGCGTTGGCCCTGGTGCGCTCCGTCCCCGATTTCCGGTAGAACATTCCTTACACGAGGACCCTTCCAACTGTGTTAGTTGGAAGGGTCCGGTTTCTACAAATCACTCGCAAGCGTTGGCCGTCTCCCTCTTCCTCCTCTCCCATGGATCCTAGCCATCCCTTTCATCCCCCTCAGCATTCGAATCCCTCCTTTCTAACCGCGCCGCCAGGACCTCCGTGAGCAAGCACACAACTCCTGCTTCCGCCATCTATCTAACTCAGGCTCTTCGTGCAGATCGGTATATTACCCACCCCCAGAAATGTACCAAGGCATACATTACCACCACGGCGGATTCAATACCAATTGGGGCCCAGCCGTAAATTAGCATTTTATTTTCGTTCCGGACTTGTACTGATGAACCTGCAGCAGCAGCAGCAGCTTTTATACCATGCGCTCCAAACGCCAGGCGGAGGGTCTTCCACCGCCGGGTGCGCCCTCTCATTCCATCCACTTTCTCTAGACCACTGATGGAATCATGTAGAACGGCTGCACAGCCGAATAATGCCGGTTATCGCTGCCAGTGGCTGACCGGCAGTACAATCTGTAGCCAAGTTTTCGCCGATTTTGACGAGTTGATGGTCCACCTCGGTAAGGTACATGATGTACAGGGACCAGCAGACAGAAAGATGTATTGTTACTGGTACACAACCGGAGGATGCTGCGGCAAAAAGTATCGCCGCGACGGAATGAGACGCCACATTGGCACGCATGTCGGTTGCTCGTTTCCCTGCGATGGGTGTGGAAAGCCCTTCTCTCGAAGGGACTCCATGCGTGCGCATGCGAAGAAGCAGCATGGCAAGCAGTGACTGAGCGTTGTCATAGTTGTATTTTCTGCTGTATAACAAGACATTTCCGATGGAAAGAACGATTTCCCGCGCGATTCAATAGCGGTCTATCAGTGCGGTGCTTGTACAATTTTCTTGTTTCAATCAGAATCGCAAGTAATTACGCGCTCCGCCCCCCCTTTTCTTTTGTTTCCATCTCATCATAGCCTTACATTGAGTCGGGCGGCGAGCTAGAG
The DNA here is from genome assembly GCA_038088775.1 of Boletus barrowsii. Taxonomy (NCBI): domain Eukaryota; kingdom Fungi; phylum Basidiomycota; class Agaricomycetes; order Boletales; family Boletaceae; genus Boletus; species Boletus barrowsii. The sequence goes on from JBBPJP010000234.1 coordinate 16,123, forward strand.
CCCGCATGAGAGCTCCGCCCGGCAACTGTAGTCGTGTGGGTGGGGACGTTGGCCTTCGCAACCTTACAAATGCAAGCCAGCACAGTGATCCGACTGCCATGTACCTTGGCGGGCACACCATGAGGGAAGTTGTCAGCGTAACACGCGTTCGGACCAAGTGAGCTTGTAACCGGGGACCCGAGTGATAATCATCGTGGGATGCTCTAGAGTTACCAGAAAGAGGGTGTCTGTATAAAAAACCAGAAGATCACACAACCGCCACGATCCCGACCGTCGGGTTTAGAGACTCACCCGAGCACTGGTACACTTAAAAAGTAACAAGATACAAGGCAATAGCGCCACTTTGGGGTTTAGACAAGTCCAATCGTGATGGCCACAGGCACGTTGAACTTAACTTTGACATCGTTTCCAAATAGGACTGTACGCCGACGCAGCCGCTACCAGGAGTCTATTCAGTTGTAGTGGCACTATTTCGTAGAACCCCAAAACGCGGTTTGATAAGATTCAGCCAACACAACTGCTGGTACCCGCCTTGTATTCGGTGATATGGCAGAGCGTCGGTCAACTAACGTGAAGACTTTGACCCAGTGGTAATGATGGTGGCGTGAGTGAATTGGGGAAGTAACAAGTCTTTGCAGATCTGAGATTTGCCCGGACTCACGTTGGGATTGCCAAGGTACGTATGGCTGGTAGGTCAGACATGGTAGCAGTGAATGGGCGAGGGTTTACCTCATGTCGCTTTCGTACGAGCGGGCAGTCACTAGCGTTCTTTGGGATTCGAGAATCACAATTGATCAACGATTGCCTAGGTGTCTGTCTTGACCCATTCTAAAGTGGGCGCGAAACCTCAGCTCGGAGAGGAGAAGTGATCGGCGAATGGTACAATACCTACACAGTTCAACGGCGATACTGAGCGTAATGACGTCATGCAGAGACCGTGCCAGGGTGAGGCATATTTGCTATTTTTTTTTTTCGGATGAAACCTTGCCATCGCATAGCCTAGCGGGGGCGGGGGATCAGTAATGTCCGCGGGAGGCAAGCAGCTGTGCGTTTTGCAGCGGCAATGCCTCATACAGATACAAAGGGCACGACATAGCTAGTAGAATCACTGTATTCTGGGAAATAAGTGAACTCGAAGCCCAGCGTGCCCTGAGATTACTCACGGGTCCTGGTGTACCGCCTTACAAGGTCCGACGGGATAGAAGTGGAACTTGAAATCCAAAATACCCGCTTGTTACATCGGCAAAGAGCAAGATGTGTTCCACATGAAAGGCGGTGCAATCGCGGTCAGAAACGAGAGTACTTCGCGCATGCCATCTATTCCTTCCGCTCAGAACCTTCCATGGAAACGGCACCTTGCCAAGGCACGCGGTTTGGCAGGACGGGCGTGGCGTATATTTATACCTGGCGTGAATTGGCAGTGATAACTCGTCATCCTCCAACATATGCTGATCAACATGCATAGGCAAGCCGAGCACATACATTCGCTGAGCGCCGAATCCGTTCTCCCCGAAACCGTCGGAAACCCCTACATTCCACCCCTCCTAGAACCGACACACGACGACCTACCCCTCGGAAGGTGGGGAACACTTTGCTTCTTTAGTGTTGTGACTTCTAATGTGTCCGATTCAGCGTCCTGCTTGGTGTTATGGGCTTCGACTTGAATTCGTCAGTCATTGCAATTTAAGTATTTAAACCCTCATATTAAGGAAAATTACAGGTGGTCATCGGTGATGGTGGAGTCCTTTGCCAATACATTTCACCTTGATCATCATGCGGAACTCGAGGATCTAATGGGGCAAACGGATCAACTAGAGGAAACAAGTAATAGTGCAACAAACCCCGTGCTCACTTTCTCCGCACCTGGAGCCAGCGCCTCCTCCCAGCTCTCTTCGCCAGATGCCCCATCTCTTAATTCTCAGACGGACTTGATCATAAGCTCAGAACACCAATCGTACCAGTGCTCTTGGCATCTACATGACTCAGGTGCACAGTGCAACCACGTTGTGCCTGACAGACAAGCATTTCTCCAGCATCTCGGTGAAATGCACCAAGTTTCGGGCACGTCGAAAGGAACAATCATTTGTCGGTTATTGGATTCTAAGATGGGTTCAGTGTGCACAAGGTCATTGAGAAGAGGGAACTTTCCTCGACACGTCGATACTCATTATCCCCTGCGCTACCACTGTCCATACTGTCCCCCTGGCACGTCTTTCTCACGTCAGGACAGCTGGATGAAACATATGAAGAATAAGCATCCAGAGACGCTTCCGGCATCATGAATCGTAGCAAACTTACTACATTATTCCATAGGCTCTTTAAACCACCATATTTTGTCGATACCTATGCCCTTGCGAGTTCGCGTTCTCTTCATATCTCCTGACATGCTGTGCACGCCTTAGATTCCAGATCCCATTCTCCAGTAGATTGGTCTGTAGAGATGCAGGCAATGTTTATGTGTTACTTGGCGTGTATCATGGGGGAAAATGTCAAAAGACATACGCTTCAAGTTCAACGTTTAGCTGCGACGAAAGATAGAATTTCAACAACAATGCAATTTTGATGGAGCATCGGGGATGGTCTACCAGGGTACAAAAGACTACGGGGGTTATTCTCAATACCAGAAGTTGAAAATCTGGAGGTTATCGTCAACTGATCATACCTTGGATCAAAACTTGTGAAAATGTGGACCAGTTGAGGTTTCTTCGGTCAAGGGTGGTCATGAATGTTGTACGGAAAAGCCACGTCGATTGGTCTGTACACCAGACATCTGGGAAGGAAGGGGATACTGTTTCGGTGTATGTGTTAGTTTAATAAAGCAGCGGCTTATTCGCTTACCTGTGTGTACAAAGACCATGATCGTGGCGTGCGAACTCGTGTCCAACCACAAGCTGTGTCATCTTACAGGAAACCCTTGTATTCTAATTCCAGTCTCCATGCTACAGCATCGCACGGCTGGTGCCCAGCATTCAGAGTCATGTAAGAGGCTTGCTGTGATGAGTACCCTCGCGATTCCATGATAACGCCACTGGCCACAACTTCGCACACACATGCAGGCCTACCAGTGGTTTCAAGTGCTGGACCTTGAATTCTAGGCTGTAGGTACCTGACGCTACCTGATAGTGCCTTCAACGAAAAGTCTCGGTATCCTCACAAGAGGGATGGAGGAAATTGATCATGGCTTCAAGGTCAAATCAAGGGAGTATTCTCGTAGACGTTGAATTCGGACATTATATAAACTTCCTGGGCCGTTCATCGGAAACAGCAGTCACGACGGCGGCACATCACCACACCTGGATGGCCCGAGTTCAACGTCGGGGCCGCATCCTCATTAAGGTGGAACATGTTGAGACCAAGTATTGAGTCTACACACCATATCCAATGGAGGAAAGCCATCGGGAAAGCTTCCTCTCCGTTTCAAACTATTCAGATGACGAGTCGGGATATACCGTGACTCTCGCCCTGTTTCGCTTCGCCATCAGACAACGTCATCTCCTGGGACTTCGTAGCAAGGAGGGTCATTTGGTACTCCTGAGATGGGTAAGCTGCTAGTCAAAATAAGGACCTGGTCCTTGCTCCGTGACAAAATCAGCAAGACGCCACCTTGTAGTACGTGGTCGTTATGGAGACACATTCATGCGCAAGTAGAAACCTTTGACCACCTGCCTAGGTATGCCAAAGGTAGCTTGGGTGCGTTAATCCGAAATCCTACTCGAACATAACCTCACAATCCACCACGGGCCAGTTAGGACTCATTTCGCATATGGTGACAAAGTACTACTGAATCCCCTCTGCAGGTCTGAAATTTTTGATGTGCATTTGCCGTCCAATTCGGCTTGGCTGGCATCGCTTATCTGTTTCCGTATCACATCAATCCAGTTGGGCGGCATGAAATCAATCAAATACTCACGAACAAAGTTTCAGAAAAATCCCATTTGTGTTACAAGGTGGAGTTTCGACGCTTAGAGTTGCTCTTGCAACATTGCTGAAACTCCCTAAGCTCTCTTGCATTTCCGAGTTAGTTTGGATATAAAATGATTCGGGGATGAGGTGAGAATTTCCCTCGAACGACCCACGGGGACTGGTGTCCCTGATACGATGCTTTTCGATGATGCTCCCACCTTCACCCCTGGTGACTGGTTGAACGAATCCTCATCACCCTGGAACCCATGGCCTCTGCACCCCACCGCACATTCGGCCACCCCATTCCCCAGCGGAGTGCTAGGATTGGAATCACCTGCGGCTTTCCCTCACTCAAGCGCTCAAGCTGACCTTGATTTTCGTCCCGCTGAAAATGAGTAAGACATAGGTATTACGATTTTCTCATGGCTAACCCTGAACATCGTAGACATGGGATAGAGTGGGATTTTGCTTCAGATCGACACACCAGGTGATTATCCAACTTCCCTGGAAATGGTCACGTCGTTAACATCGTTAACACCACCCTTGAAGAGGGTCCGTTCCGTTGGACACAAATATGTGGTCTCCGTCTCCCATGATTGTCTCCCCATACTCGCCTTCAGGACCACACATCTCGGATGTGAGGTCATATGGGTCGCCTCCCCTCTTGGCTGGTATGTATGGTATTCCGGTGCTAGTGTCGTTTCATTCGATGACGCGCTCCAAGGTGGTTCCAAAGATTTCTTGACTTCCCATCGGACGCTGTCGCGTGATGTAGCATTCAAGTCACTGGCCATTGTCCAGGGTTTGATGCCGGATTTTTCCACACAACCTCGTACAAACGCCGCCACCAATGTTAGTATCGCTTGTTGTCTCTGAATATTGGTCTTGAGTGTCATCTCAGCTCGACCACACCGCGTTCCCAAAAAACAGCTTACAGGTGTCGCCATCTTCCTCAGGCTCTATTTACGACCGTGAAGATCTTGGAAATGACGCGATGCAACCCCCGGTTATGCTCTATCGCACACCCAGAAAAAACGGTCCACATCACCGACGCTTCCAACGCCGTGCTTGTGCAATCAGCATTGAAGGGTTATGGATTGACAAAGACGATCTCCATTCTGGCGCAAGCCAAGGAAATGGCATGATCAGCGTTCATGAGTGCCAATGGGCCAAGCACAGCAACCCTTGCGGGATGTGGATCATTGGCTCTAGACCTCGCGTCGGCACTCATATCCGAAAATGGCATCCACAAAGCCACGTCAACAGCATGGCCAAGTGTCTGTGGAACGGGTGCACTGCTAGTAAAGTCATGCTCAAGGACTCCATCAACCGTCACGTCGTGACGGTCCACCTCGAGGAAGGGTTTCATTGCCACGGTTGCAATCAGGAGCTTTCCCGGAAGGATGTGTATGGTCAACACGTCCGGAACGGTCTTTGTCGAAATGCCGAAGTTACGATAGTGTATGGCAGAGACCACAAGGTGATTGACACAAAAAAGGTGTTGCAGCGAGGGGGGCCAGTTTGCTGTGCGGATTGATGTAATGCAGTACAGTAACTCTCATTTGCTTTCTCTCCGATTCTTGGTTGTATCAATAGCCTGAGACATAATTTATTTGTTGTTCTGTCGAAACCAAGGTTAGCATGTTATCATCATGGTGATTAATTCGTGTGCTTCATTCATACAGAGGGCTTGAAATAATCACTTCTCAATGCATTTGAGCCAACGTTTTTGAGACGGATATAATATAATGACTGAAGGGATAGTGAGTACTCCTGGATAACGAACAGATACCTTCACGTTGAGGTTGACAGTAGAACATCGAGGATCGATAGATCAATGGTTGCAGTGTACCACCTTCGTACTTAGTACAATGCGATGTGATCTTGGAGGTTTCAAAGATGAATCCGAGGGCAATATATAGAGGGAGCAGCAAAAGATGAAATACCGAGGAACCATTGAACTGAAGTAAACTACACGTTGGAAGATCATCCAGACATCGTTAATCGTTACCCCGGCGGGGGGTCCTGCATGAGATCGAAGCGGACGTGGAGAAAGCGCGAGAACTGTATTCTCGATGTTGAAGCTATGACGAAGGGGTGGGACAGCGACCCTAGCTTAAAGCACAGGTGGTTTGGGAGGGATTGCATAGACATACCTAAAACGTCCTGAAGGCAGTTCCGGACCGCAGGGCCCAATACAGCAACTGACAATGAATTAGAATCCCGAGGGGGGAAGGAATGGAAGGCTTCCCACGTCAAGCAAGCATTGGACACCATCCTAATAGTCCCGCGTACTACACCTACATATTTCTGTGGCAGGCACAGATGTGGGATCCCCAGTTTGCCATCTGGGTGCTGTAGAATTACGGAGCTCTCGTGATACTGGCTGCGTAAATAAGGTGGAAACCAATCATAGAACGCACATTTGAGTTCACCTGATCACCTCGGGCGGTCCGGTTGGCAGTCAACTACCACAGCTTGCCAAGAAGCGCTGTTGCTTGAGAAATATCAAGACAAGAGAGGTATATATGGCGGCTGGTGGCAGGCACTGGCCAAGTGGCGGATCAGATGAATGTATTGATAAACTAAGGGGGTTGGTGAGGGGTTGTCAAATGGGTTAACAAGTGAGAATGGTTCTTGGTAACTTGAAAAGTACCGAACGGCATTCCCTATGACAGTTTGATCATACTCCGTTGAATTAAATGATTTCCGGTGCTCTTTTGCGAGATACGAGCGCCCGTAGGTTTCCATCGATTCAGAATATAATCGAAGTGCATTGAGAGACATGGAAAGTAACAGCATCATGACCTCACCAGAATGGAGTTAAAAGGCACCCGTCGCCTCAGAGATGTCATCCTTCCTTTCAATATGCGCGCACAGGGTGTGCGTGTGCGGGATTGCATCATCTAGCCCGAGCGGACACCAGGACTTGGTGCACGAAGTTTGGGAATAATGCAGTTGCGGTCGAAGATATGGCACGTCTGAATGGTAAGTATGCTATCTCTGTCCTAGTCAGAGGTTCTTAGTGATTTCGAGAGGACCATATTCATCACCAAGACTCTAGGTTCATCATCGGATCACAGGCAGGATGATCATGATCAGACTCAAATCCAGGCGGATCTGTTAGTGTCCAATCTGCTGAAGCGCAAGAATGTAATAGTAGGTGATTAAATTACAATCGTCTATCTGCGCACACCTTTGTGGTTGGTCTGACATTTGATTGTGCAGCGGCCCTTCGTATCTCTTGTGAAAGATCTGACAGTGTAGCGCCACGTCATGACGATTGTCCACCTGGATCTGAGCTGTACGTGCCATACCATCAAATGAATACAATAATTTAAAGGCATACTTACAACTTAGCATTCCACTAGTGGGCCGTAGCGTTCGAATGGCCATGACTCAGTCTGCCACAGTGCCGCCGGCTTTTCCCGATTCAGAAATTTAACATTCCCGTGGCTGCCTCAGCACTCAAGGCACACCCCGCAAGGCACACCCCGCAATCTCCGAGATCGGGGGCTGGCGATCCAGGCGACCTTTGCAAGCATTGGTCAGACAGTACTTATAAAAAGCATGCAGCCCCTTCACGTTTGTTGCGACAATACAGCCCAGTCGCGACCAGATACACCTACTCAATGCCCACCCGCGCTCAATCGTCAACTGCCACATACCCTCCCCAAGACATAGCTCTTGATCGGGATGCTCAGGGATTCATCGGCTTCAGCCGCGAACCCTCTGTTGCACAACATTACCTCTGGTCAACCTCCATGGAAGTGCCATACTACTGCGTTCACAGTTCAAGCCTTCCTATCCCACCCACAACAGCGTCAGTCGTCAATACGTATATCTATGTTTGCGTTGTCCTGACGATCATGGGGGGGTAGGCAATCCCATTGCGGTCAACATTCGATTCCGCAGCGCACTCCATTTACTTCGCATGCGAACCAAGTCTAGTAAGACCCAATCTGCTTACATTTGTTAATATTGACCGTTCATCTATTCATTCCAGTCCAGCCCTTTCTGCCTCCGCTCATGCAAACGAGTAGGTATCTGCAGGATGCTGTATAATCTGCATATCTTATCGCCTCCCATGGCAGACAGACACAGCACCCCACATTATGGGGGTTGATTGACATACAGGGGTTCCCAAACTTGAATGTATCGCCTGCTCCGATTGTGGTGAATAATAGGACGTCGACCGCTAATCCTGCCTACGCGCTTGGTCCGTATGGTACCCATCAGGACACTCACCCAGCCTTCGATCCCTTCTTGACACACCCCATCGAGCAAGGTATCTCCAATTCCGGTAACCATCTTCTCGATCAACCCAACGCCTACGGCCTTCTTTCACACGCGACGTCTTCCCGTTACCCAGGCGCATCAAGCTGCCAGAACCAAAACGTCGCGGATTCGTTCATCTCACCCCATCCTCCATTACAATCATTCAGTTCATTTTTACCTGACCCTTATTCTCGCTCGGTGTCGACGAGGTACCTTGAACCAGATCCCTATTTTCTTCTCGTATCTCCCTCGGACTCTAGTGCCTCGTCTCGCCGCATGCGAGGGGCATGCGCGATCGAGTATGCCGGGTTATGGATCGATCAAGAAGAACTTTTACAAGGTCTCCTGGAACCCAGCGGAAAGCTCAATGTTCATCAATGCCTTTGGGAGGTAGATCATTCCCCATGTCATCTCTGGATCAAATGCGACAAGTCCTGCATCAACACACATCTACAGAAGTGGCACGGAGTGAGGGCCGGCGGAGACAAACTCGAGGTTGAATGCCATTGGTCTGCCTGCGGAAGAACGTTGCTGAAAGAGTCGATTGCGAGGCATATCTTAAGCATCCACCTTGGAGAGATGTGGATGTGCCAGGCCTGCGGGAAGAAGACCACTCGGAGGGACGTTTATAGGCGACATATCGTGAGATCGGATTTTGAATGGTGCAGGACTGCAGGCGCGCAGATCACGTACTCTGTTGATGTACGAGTGATTGAGGCTCGCGCTGCTCTGGATAGTGGAGGAAGACTGCGGTATGCTGACGAATGAATGACTTTCACGACTTTCTCACCGACTTTCTTTGCTGTCATGGTGTACGCTAGATACCCTCTTTGCATGCGTTGTTACGAACTACATAATAATCATGTACATATACCAATCTGTGACCAGTGATAGTTTTCATTTGCCCCACCATCCGCAAAGTGCCGAGTCAGTCACGGTGCAAGAGTAAATCCTAAGGTCATCATCAACGACGTGATGAGCTAGATTGGCCCCGGGCCCACGCACCTCGGCCTCACAGGAGAGCGGTCTAGATGGTCAAGCGACTGCCGGTGGGGTGTCGAGTGAGGTCTGTGCTCGACCTTGTCCGGCGATCGTGGCGGCGTGTGGGTGTTGGGTGCTCCTTGGTGTTTGGAAAACATAGTATTCGATTAGAACTACATAAAGCGAGACAATAAGTCTCACTTACTGTATGGGATCTCCGTCCAAACAACCAAAGAAAGACACGCCTATAGAGTGGGATTTTTGTCCTTGTCCCCTCGAACGTCTCCTGAAGCTGCACGTCAACTTTATCACATTGGTCCTGCAAACGCCTGGCCAAATTTGGATCATTCTGCTGTTTCGCCTCTTCTATGAGCTCCGTCAACATCTGACTCTGGTCTGCCTGGAGCTTTTGGAGCCGGTTATACGTAATTTTGCCAGCCTCGGTCTCGTTTATTCGCTTTTGCTGTTCGATGAGCTCTTCCTGTATGAGCAGTTGCTCTCCAGCGTTTCCCATCCTTAGAAGACTTCCGACGATCTTCTGTGCGGAATCGGGTGTGTTATAGAACCTGTGCACGGTAGCACCTCCATCTATCAGCGTCCGCCAAAACTCGTCTTTGAGCTGGGTCTCCCTTCGTATTGCCCTAGCTTGGTCCTTCGATTGGTCCCACATGGTCGTAACGAGACGTGTTCGTGGTAGGGGTGCATTGCCGCAAAGCCGCCCAAACATCTGAAGATTCTTGCAAGCAGAACCGGGCACACGATTGTCCGTTATTCTGTGGACGTAGATTATCCCAGCGATTCTGAGCGGTATCCCGTTTGAATACCTTTTTATGTATGTTGAGAGGCGCTTGTTAAAAAAAAAACAGAGTATGACGTACTTTTGTATGAGCCAGTCAGCAATTATCCTTAAGATCTCGGAATCTGGCCGATCGGTATCATCGAAGCTAGGAGTGTCGACTAACACGACACGGAGATCCTGGTACGTGACACGGTATGGAGTGACATTTTGGGTGTCGCATTTGAGGCTACTCGCTTTGCGCTGTTCTACATTCCCAGTGAGCCTGTTGATGAACTAGCCATTCTCAATCTGATAATTCAACGGCAAGGATACTGTGAATTCACGTACATTAGTCTTCCCAGATCCTGTTGGTCCCATAACACTGTTTTGCAGAACTACTTCAGTACTAGGTGGGAATCCTGGAATAGAATACCCACACAACAACGAAGTCGTCTAGGTCTGGCTTGAAGCGGTCTTTGACCATGATGCTCGCGAATTATCGGCAGTGGACGGTGAGATTTGAATGAAGTCGTCGGGTTCTGGAAACAAGAAGTTGGGCCACTTCACACCGTGTTTCTTCGCGTGCAAGCCTGCTCAAGGACACGTGGATTTATGCTTCAGATCTTCATTCCAAAAATGAGTCCATGTATATGGACTTGCCAGCCGTGCAAAACGCGTATGTGTGCAATTTGCGCACCATTATACCAACGTTCACCCACCGCGTAGTACTACACCATAATCTCTGGGCAAGGGACTGAATATTTGGAATTAGACCTCCTGATGTCCATGTGGCAAGGAATGAGCGGTGCAGAAAGCTGTAGAGAGTAGGCGTACCCCGTGAGAGCCTTGCACTGGACCTCAAAAACCCAAAGTTGTCGACATCTTCATCAACGGTGAAGATCGATTTCCATGTACTCAGGTCTCCTATCTCATACCATCGCGTCTCGCGGTCGTCAGGTTGCATCGGCGGCACCGTCCTCGAGCGGGTTGAACGGCATGAGACGACAGGTACTGCACCCATTCTCGTTCACACTGTGACTCGTTTCGCCAAATGGCCTGTCTCCACCCTCTTACTGACTCTGTTGTCGTCCCCTAGTCCGGAGCAGGTACGTTTGATTCGACATTTTATATGCATGTTACCGTTTCGATAGTTAAAGTAAAGGAATGTATGCGTAAGACACCAATCAGCTTGAAACACTCCTAGACACTCAACCCCATCGCAACGTCGATCTCTTCGTCCTTGCCGCCGACAAGCAAGGCGGGTTTCGGTTCTCCCCACTGCCTAGCGCCAACGTCAGAACGTCCCACTCACGCGTCCCGACGCATACACACAGGGTACGCACGCACACACATCGTGTCGCCCCCTGCCATTTATGATTTCGCAGCCGGCCCGCTCGTTACCGCGTGATGCTCGCGCTCACTAGCCTGGGTATCTGCATCGACTGTGGGTTTTGGATGCCCGTCGTAACGACGCAGGCATGGTCGGTTTAGGACCCAACCAGGGGTCCTCGTTATGATTAGTCGGCGACTTGTACGCCGTGCTGTACGACGCGATTCTCGACGGCCGGGCAAGCCATGGCCACGAGGGCTTTGGCGAAAACGGCAAACACATGCTCAGAGTGGTTTCGGAAAGGATTGGCGAGGTCCTCGTCGGGTTGGGTGTGAGCAGCCCTGATGAACGGATGTCGATGTCATTTGACAAGACGGACTACGCACGGCCTGAGAACCGATTTGTGCGTCCGCATTTCTGGTTGGTACTCATTGACGCATCTGACTGTGTTGCAGTTACTAAAGCTCGGCACCAACTCGCGATGTAAGGTGAACCGAGCGCGCGAGTTGGGGTGGGGCTTGCCTACAAGTTTAACGGAGAATGGCGTGAGAGCTTGGTATCATGACACTCACCCGACGCTTTTCGGGATCGTAAGCTTGCTCCGTGGGCTTCAAGGATGCACGCGTGTAAAAGGTAAACCCGTGCAAGAAATCATGCCGATTGCCACGTCAACTACCACTGTAATATACAGAGTACCATAGGATCTCTTGTTCTGGGTAGAATATGATATGTGTAGGCCGAAAGTGATCACAAGTGGGTAACTAAGCTTGCGCAGAGTCCAGCTCGACAACTTTCTGTAAAACAACATTTGTTAAGTGCCACATGTATCAATGCAACGAGTCCGACTTACTGCGTGGGACTTTCGTCCGAACAGCCACAGAAGAATGCGCCTGGAGAGCGGGATCTTCATCTCCTTGATCTCCTCGAACGTCCTCTGCAGCTGTGCGTCAACTTTATCACATTCCGACCGGAGACTCTTGACCAAATCTGGATTGTTCTGCTGCTTCGCCTCTTCCGCGAGATCCTTCAGCATCTTCCTCTGGTCTGCCAGGAGCTTCTGGAGCCGATTGTATATCATTTTTCCCGCCTCTGTCTCGTTTAGGCGCTTCTGCTGTTCGATAAGCTCTTCCTGTAGGAGCAGCTCCTCTCCATCGTCAATGTTTCCCATCCTCAGAAGACTCCCAACGATCTCCTGTGCGGAATTGAGGGTATTGTAGAACTTGTGCACCCTGGCGCCTCCCTGTAGAAGTACCTTCCAAAAGTCGTTCTTGAGCTGGGTCTCCCTTCGTACTGCTGTGTCTTGGTCCTTCGATTGGTCCCACATGGTGGTGATGAGACGCGTTCGCGGTAGGGGTACACTGCCGCAAAGCCGCCCAAACATCTGAAGATTCCTGTAAGCAGAACCGGACATACGGTTGTCCGTGATTCTGTGCACGTAGATTATCCCGGCGATTTTGAGCGGGGTCCCATCTGGGTACCTTTGTATATGTTAGAAGGGGATCGAATATATTCGGATTATAACTTACTTTTTTATGAGCCAGTCGGCAATCACCCTTAAGATCTCAGAATCCTGTCGATAGGTATCGTCGAAGCCAGGTGTGTCGACTAACACGACACGGAGACCCTGGAACGAGATAGGGTACGGGGTGACATCTTGGGTATCGGACTTGAGGTTACTTGCTTTGTGTCGCTCCGTATTCCCAGTGAGCTTGTTGATGAACTGATCGTTCTTAATCTGAGAATTCGACGTCATGTACTACGAATACACTCACATTACTCTTTCCGGATCCCGTTGGCCCCATGACACTGTTATGAAGGGCCGCTTTAGTACGATGATGGTAGCCTTGGAATAGAATACCCACACAATAACAAAGTCGTCTGGATCTGGCTTGAAACCTCTGTCTCTAAACATGATGCTGGTGGCAGAGATGTCAACCAACTGTGGACGTAGTCGGATGGACAACGTAGACTGGAATGGTCAGACTCTCGAAAGCGGCGGAAGTTGGATGTCCTCACATTTGTTCGCGGAGGAGCCTGCACGTGGATTGTGGATGGTGTGATAGTGAGGGCCATTCCCCATTTACTCGACGCGTGGCACCGTGTCATCTACTCGCTGGGCATGGGGTTGAATGCGATTTTACTATTTCGAGCCAGTCTCGATCAGTCCCGACCTAAACAGCACTGCAGTGGACATCATCTTCATGATCTAGCAAGGAATGCTATGATTGCCCAGGGACGGTGAGGCAGAATGGGTATCTGTGCATCTGTATTCGTACTATCAAACGCTCATCGCTCCGCCGTAACTTGCCATGCGCGTGCACCAAGGCGTGCACGCATGCACATGCTGCCAGTATATGAGTGACTTGATGAGAACGTGATAGAACCTTACGCTGGCCTGAAATTAACTGTACACGGGACCCAAACGCTGATGGTGATACCATCAAGGATAGAGATGGAGAGATAGAACGACAGCTCAGTGCCAGAGTTGAACCGAGTTCGAGTCAATTGCAGCCGGCTGCAGCGTAGAAAGCATCAGCAGCGTGCGAAATAAACATAATGGTCGACCAGTCAACTCTTGCCACTACTGTACCTTCGACTCGGACTTGATCGATTCGACTTGATGTATTGTGAAACGTTTAATTACTTGAAACGCATTGCATCAAATCGGCCCCGGAAGTGAGGCCTTGAGGTATGCAATGCGGCAACGGTCATTCTGGAATGCTTCTTTGCCGCCGTAGTGCAGCGAGGTGGTGTTACAGCCTGACATCGCCTTTGCCGACTGCTAGCAGGATCATTGCAGGACCGCAGGCAAAACGGAATTGATCCACGCTGAATTCTGCTTGAAAACCGTTTTGATAGCTCTGATTCTGGTAATACTTGACTCCAGGGGGAGACCAATCTCAGGGCCCATGCTTCCCTGAGACATTACTTCATAGAACGTAACTGGATCCCACCGTCTGATGGATCATGTTGATCGGTTCCACTAGGTCAGTGTCTAGTGACGTTAGGCGTACACTTTTCATGGATGATCGGGAGGAAGCGCCTGTGATCTGTCATTCCAAGTCGTATCTTGGCGCTCGAGCGGGGTGAGCAGTCTTGCGCTCTTCGGGTCTCTTTAGCCCAGGTCTGCTTCCCTCATTCGCAACACTCCTTCCATTCTAACCGGGAGTCTAGAATATGGTTTCTGACCAAAGCTCGTCCACTTCCTCGAAGGACGGGGCCAACCCTGCATCTACAACCTCGGCTACGAATAAACTAAGGGATACCCTTTCTCCTAGCCTTACCGACGCCTCCCACCCGCTCTCACCATCCGATGTCGCGTCTTCGAGTTACCAACGTTCCCCGGACGCCCATGGATCCAATTATGCCGCCTTTCATGGTGCAGACTCAAGCGGTTATCGCAGTTCCATCGACCAAGATGACATTGTGATAGCGTATGTTTCTATAGAGTTGCGCTTTGCTTCGCTTATCGTGCTTTCCATTAGGGTTATGGGACTTACAGGGGCGGGAAAAAGTTCAGTGAGTTACTAGTATGAGAGACTACACCCGATACTGAGCTATTCACAGTTCGTCAACACGGCGATTGGGAGGACGGAAGTCGTGGTGGGAAACGACTTGAAATCCAAGACACAAAAAGTACAACATGTCCGCTGTCTCCATCCCGATGGTCGTCGGAATATTGTCTTGGTAGACACTCCTGGATTCGACGACACAGTGCGCTCCGACGCCGAGATTCTAAGGAGCATAGCCGATTGGCTGGAGGTAACGTGAGTAGACTTGAGAGTGAAGTCGAGTGTTCCCTGACCCGATACTCATAGGTACCGGAACAAAATCAAACTTTCGGGTCTTCTCTACCTCCACCGTATCTCGGATGTTAGGATGGCTGGAACCCCTCTAAGGAATCTTTCCGTATTCAAGGACCTGTGCGGCAATGATAACATGAAGAATATCGTCCTCATCACAACAATGTGGGACGAAGTTGAAGACCAATCAGTTGGTTCCACGAGGGAAGAAGAGCTTCTCTCAGACTTCTGGGCAGATATGATACGCCTCGGCTCCCGCGCCCGTCGTTTTCAAGGTACCCGCGAATCAGCCTGGGAGATCATCGATTGCTTAGACTTGGAGGCGTCCGGCGAGAGGCGTAAACCACTGCAAATTCAGAGAGAAATGGTTGATCGTGGCTTACAGCTCCATCAAACAACGGCAGCCAGAACCTTCATCCGTACCCTCGTGCAGCTTGCAGGAGAAGCCAAAAAGTTTTGGACAAAGCTGCGTAACAAGTCTCGTCGGAAAACCACCATAAGAGTACCTTCGGTTAGCCTTCGGTTGCGTCATGTCCCAAGCAGGTCCTCCACGATCGGATCAAGCTCTTCTGAGGCCGGTTGGTCTGTAGTTTCATCGCCAGGTTCTTCGGGAATTATCTCTCGCGGTTCTACACCGCCATCTAGTCCAGCCGAGAGCAACCTTTCGGGCTGTAGTATAAATGGTCGACAGGATACTCTCTTGGCTGCGATCAGAGTTCTTGGGCTTGCCCATCAGATGGCTGACATAGCCAATATACCGATTCTTCGAGGAATAATCGGGACAGCCTTGCGCATAGCACAACTCATCCAGGTTAGTATCCGTTCCTCACAGCCAAGAACCGCTCTTAGATATTTCTAAGGAAATGGGTGGCACACATCATGCGATCACCCAAGTGGTAGAGAACTCTGGATGGCTGCTCGATGAGATCGCACTGTATGCGATGCGATGCGAGCTGACCAGAGACATGAAAAGAGCACTGAACTGTTTTAAAAGGTGGGTTGCTTTCGGTAGCCGTTCCTAAGGAAGGACACACATTCTTATACTCATTTAAGGGAGCTCAACCATCTTCAAAAGGTTGTGATCGAGATTTCGAGTAGAAGCCGTCTCACTGGCTTCCTCTTGCACGACGCGGATGTTCAGACAATCACAGCTTGCACTGCCTCGATTAAGGCCGTCTACGATAAACTCGAGGTACGATTATCTTGACCACCTGACCCTGATCTCACTGGTAGTGTGAAATAGATTAAGCTCGCCATGGAAAATCGCGAGGCTATCGCACGGCTTGAATGCCAATTTATGGCGCTATCGGAAAGCACGTTATTGGTGTGTCCATTTCCTAGAAAATGGGGATGCTTTCTGATCTTTGCGGCAGCGGAAGTGTGAATGTGGGATGTCGGCTGCTTCCCGTGGAGAGGCACAGGAGAATGGACAGCCGTCCACTTCCACGTGTCAACCCCGTGGCTGCTAGACTCCTAGATCACGGAGCCCATGCTTTCGAAGCCCACTGGTGGTTCAAAGGTGCTGGTCGCCGAACGTCAGTTTAAATAATGTGATAGTCATACTATGTATGCGATTTCGAAATGCAGCACAATTATATGTATTCTACTACGTTCTGTCAGCATTAATACTACTCGTCATTTAGAATCGTACAGCCCGTTCTATGATTTTCAAGACCAACTGTCACAAGCCACCGTTGGAGATGCCAGACGACCTTGTACCACGTGTACCTGGCTGCTGTTCGACTCCGCCCTGCAATCCCCTGCATTGCCCTTCCGGCCCTTCCTGACCCCTGCCCACCCCGCGGCTAGTTCCACCAGTTGTAAGGAGCCTCTCTACAGCTCCCCATGCTACTTCCGGTTCGCCATGAAAATGCACATGGTGCATCGAAGGTTGCCATCTAGATTCAGATTTGATTAGTGTGTCCATCTGGGTACTAAGACTGGACTCGTGATTCTTGATCTTGACTTCGGAAACGTTTCCCGAGGTCATGTCATGGCTTATGACGATGCGGAGTCGCACTGGGGAATGGCTATTGCTGCGCGGTGGAATAGCAGTGAGTTCCCGGAGGTGGTTGTGGATAGGCTCAATCGTAGGGTCGGTTTCGATTCGGTGCATGTAAATTACGCCAATATATCGGGGCCTGTGTCTAAGTGACTATGAGTTTCACATTCGGGCAAAGGAAGTATAGGATAGCTCACTCTATCTGTTCAACCCATGTCCTGAGCTCTTTTTGTGCGTCGATATCGTCGCACGCAGTGAGGAACGAAGGAGTGTCGACGAAAACGATGCTCTTTATCCCCTCTTTCCGCAGGTCTATCTTTGCTTCATCCGTCAGTTCGCACCGAAACGCTTGGACCTTTTTAGTGAAAGGATGAAAGTCTCTGCTGCTTTTGACCAAATAATCAGCTCTTGTGGCTTCCTTGATGAACTAAGATGGAGATGAGGCGAAACTAGGCGGTGCAAGGCATTGCACGCACCCAACTTTTCCCGGATCCTGTAGGTCCTACTACACTGTCGGATGATGTGAGGGATAGATGGAAACGGAAGAAAGCCGTAGACGTACAATACCACGATATCATCTTCCAGTATTGACAATGCAGGCGCGGACGAGCCACGCTTGAGTTTGTTCCACCAATCAGCGAGTAATCGGGTCAAATTATGTATCATCCCTATGGTCTAAAGTACGTCAATGGGTGTAAATCGGACTCGGAGAAGAAGATGTCAATACCTGAATCCCTGAGTCAGTCAGGTGCACGTCGAGCAGAATATACCAATTTACCTGCTGTGACTGGTGTCAGAGATGTTCCTTGACTTCCACACGCGCGACGTGCGCTCAGGATGTTCAAGTTTCCCGAGTGGGTTAATCGAACGTTTGAATCGGGCTCCGCGGGTCGGATCTGTCAGGTGTTCCCGCCAACGACTAGTAGCACACTGGCAGTAATTGGTCTTTTGGCGTAGTTTTTTAGCCTGAGGACACCGACTCAGTTATTGACACCAACTTGACTGAGCTTGAAGTGTCAAGATGATACCAAGAGTCCAAGACCGAATCCGGAAATGCTGCAGTCCGCTTCGCAAGACTTGGCCTGTGCTTGCTCCAGTCACCAGTGCCTCAGGTCTGAGGCCTTGAGGCCTCACTACAACAAGTACTGCATGCGATAGAGTTCCGATTCTGAATTCTCCAAGCTAATAGGCTACGGCACATCCAGATCTACTATAACTCTAGACGTGGGTCATACCATCACGATACGTGTGGCACTAGCGACCCATAGTATATTTTCCTGTATCATGGCAGTGCTATGCAGTTCTCGTGCTCCGAATCGAGGCTAAACTAGTGTACATTCCATTGGCGGGTCCTCACTAGCATTCGTGCTGTAAGTCGATACTACCAATCACTTCGGTCAGAGTTGAGTGCGAGAGAAAAGCTCCAATACAGCTTGCCAAGCTGTTTCAGCCTCGCCCAGTGTGAAGAGAGCTGGATGGAAGGAAGTGACCCATCTTGGTTGCCCGAGGCTCGGGCGTAGTGTGTGTAGCTGCGTCTCAAACGTCTCTCTGCGTACTTCGATCGTCTGATGGGAGATTACGCCCTCGTAGCTGAAAACAGCATGTAGTCTCTGGGGGAAAGGAGCGAAGTCCTTCGGAAAAGTACAGGAGAAAGTGTTCAGGTGTGGCTGAACAGGTTCGTAACGAGGGTCGGTTTCAACTCGATGCATGTAAATGGTCCCGACAAGACTCGGAGTAGACTTGGATCTGAACAGACTGTCGGTTTTTTGTCACCTCGAATGCACGAAGGAAATCCTACTTTGATTTGCTCAGCCAACTCTTCAATTTATCTGCCGCTTCATCGCGCCCCCCAGGCTGAGTGTGGAAGGACGGCGTGTCTACGAACACGATATTCCTT